>PISX010003432.1:0-137778 GCA_004024625.1 Mellivora capensis | reverse complement strand
GATGTATTTCCAGAAGGATATTTTTCGGGTCCGTTTTCCCTAAAACTTAAACTTGAAAAATAACTGGGTCGGGGGCAGGGCACAGAGACCATCATCAATGAAAAGTCTGCAGGGTTCAAAATTCTAAAAATCAGACGATAGACAGAAAGAACAAGTTGAGTTCCAGGTGGTTAAGTATGAAGCTTTTCAGATGGCACCCAAAGGTAATGGTAATAAGAGCAAATCCTGAAATAAAGCCATAGAAACTACTGTGGTGCTTTAGTTCATAAGGAAAACAATAGCTTCTATTCTTTCCACACCGTAGCTGACAGAATGCCTTCAGAGTAAAACCCAACCACACAATTTCACCATTACTACCCAACAGCAGACAGGCTATAATTAACATTTAATTAACATCCTTATGGTGCACTTTGCTTAATTCTGCTCAAAAACTGCCTTACGTTTTTCCCATAAAACCATGTCACAAATGGGCAGTGGTCTGTCTCTTCCTTTCGTTACCTTCCTTCCTGAACAGTATAAGGAAGAGCGTGACTACGTAAGTGTCCACGTCAAATCTCATTCTTAGGAGATGCCTCTCTTCCTTCCTGTCCTTCCACCCTGAGCTCTCCTCACTCCCAACCATCAGCAGCACCAAACAGAGCCTCTAAACACAGCCACTGACTTCACACCCATCATTTCTGCTGGATCCTCCCCATAGAGCTTCCAGTAGAAACAAAGACCTTCCCAGAGTCTTCCAAACAGAAGTGCAAGGATGAAGAACAGCCAGATCCTTGCTGATTTCCTCCTTTAATGCATAGCTAGAGGGAATTAAAGGAAGGTGACTTGAGATCCATTCAACAGAAGTAAATAAGCTGATGGGAAGGGTAGTATAAGGACTAACGAAAATATGCAGCTGGATGGCAATCATTCCAACTTTTGTTTTAGATGCTCCATTCCCATTTCAACAGGTGACGTCCACTGTGTGACTAAGTCATGGTAGAAAGGGTTCGTAGATTAATATAAACAAAACAATCAAAGTAGTCCTACATCTGGTATTAGGGGGACTTCCTTGATCATATGGTTATGGTTAAGAGTTAGAATCATGTTGCCTGAGCCCATGACACTGGTGAAGAGTAGCACTGAGGAAAGATTTGGGGTCTCCTCACTCCAATAGTCCTCTTTCTAACCATGAGTCATTAAAATCTTAATAGCCCAACTATTCAGAGAAGGAAAGAGCCCCCCCAAAAAGAAATGATCCCCCGAGGAGGAAAAACAAGGTGATACCCAATAAGGATGCAAAGCAAGATTCGTAGCAGCCAAGTCATTCAACTATACAGTGGGGACTTCCATTAGATAAAAGGGGCAAACCTATAGCAGAAAAGACCCCAAAAAGTCTCCGAAGACTACTAATTTATTGTAAGAAGAATACACATCAATTTGGTCCAAAATTGTTATAATAGCATAGGTATCAAATTAATAGGGATTTGAGATATAGATAAACATAGGTATTTCCACGCATTCACAATACCATATCTAGCTTTGGTCTCCACTCTTCAGGTGTACTAGAGAAAAGTACATAGGAAATAACTAAGTTATGAAGTAATAAAACAGAATAGTCCTTCTCAAACTTTAATGTGCTTAGGATCTCTCAGGGGTTTTGTTAAAATGCAGATTCTGATTCACCAGGTTTGTGGGAGGGCCCAAGTTCAACATGCTGCTGGTCTGGGGTCCACACTCTGAGTAGCAAAGGAGGAAAGAACCTTGAAGAAAAGGGGAAACATACTATTTAATTTCAGTAAAAGAATAATAAGAGGGCTTAACTGGGGACTTTAAGGAAGACTACATGATAAGCCATCTGTTCTCCATCTCAGTAGGGTAAATGAGCTTAAATTACAGCAGTAGTTTTGAACTGAAACACGAAGAAAAATGTCCAGGCATAAAGGTTCTAAAAGAGTTAACTAGACAAGAATGAGAAACCTCTATGTCAGGGCTCCTGAAAAACACAGAAGGGATTGGGGTAACTGCAAAGAAGATACTGGGAAGACAACAACAACAGACTCCACACTGATGGGTTTCTACCTGCTTAGTGTTCAGGCTGCGGGAGACTGAAGACAGTTGGACTGGGAAAAGAGGGCTGGAAACTGTGATCCACTACATTTCTATCTCTTTAAAACACTGATGCAGATTACTTTAATGTCTGGAGGTCCCAGTCAAGAGGAAGTGAGCAGGGCCATGTGTGTTAGCTCACAGATGCTAGAACCCAAATAAACAAGCATTTTACCACGACCCAAAGGAATACAGACACCCTGCCTTCCGGCTGTCTTTTACCAAATAAACCTCAAGGCACAAACTGGAGGTTAGTTCTTAACTCCCTGTCTGTATTATTTGAGGGGACCAGCAGGTAGGAAAAGCCACCAGACTGCCAACACAGATCTCCTCTCGAATACAGGAGTAGAATCAACATAAACAATTAAATGCTTATAGCAATCTGCAACACCTTCAACTTGGAAGCATCGAAAGTACTGATATCAAAATATGCTCCCATTTTTCCACCAAGCATTCATCTATCCTCCCTAATGTTTCTGTAGAGAAAGGCTGACTCTACGTGCAGGGATCTCATCCCCAGGACCCTAGGACGCGTGCAGAGCAAGATCCAGAAGCAGGACATTCTGCATCCGGGGAAGCGGCAAAGCCATCATGACTCCAAGGTATCAAAATATGGATATCCTGAGCACAGAAGGATGGTCTGTGGGTACCAGTAACTCCATTCACATTAACAGACTGCAGCAAACGAGAAGAAGGCAAACAGCCTCGGATCAAGAGCATGCCCTTCAGTCCAACTTATTAGCAAGTTAGTTACTACAAGGTTCCATTTTCACCTCGATGAAGCTTCACAAGAGTGCCAAGCTCTTCATTATTTGAAGGCAATTTCATTCACTGGGCCTGACCTGCTGCTCTGACCAGGAGGTGCAGCTTTACTGGTCTGGAAGACAAGCCCCAGGGAGGCAAGGAGAGGTTTCTAATGGCTTTAGGAAATGGAATGAACATGGGGTGGCCAGAGATACACCCCAAGAACTAATTCTAAAACCAGGGCTGGGGAGCGCAATTCACATGAGTTATTTTCCTAAGCAAGTGGGGTTAGAAGGAAAATACATTTCATCAAGGGTTACGGGATACAGCAGGAAGGGAAACTGCCCACAAGTCACTTATCCTTCCAGCTACCTGATGGGGGTAAGACCCTAGAACCCCCCAGCACTCAGGCATTTGATCAACATCACTGAGCTGCTGTTCCTGGTAAAATGGCGATAAAAGTGCCCACCCTGCTGGGCACTGGGTTGTTGTGAGGATGTGTGTGCAAGCGGGGGAAGAAGCAGAGGGAGAGGGACAAGCAGACACTGTGCTGAGCTCAGAGCCCAACATGGGGCTCAATCTCATGACCCTGAGATCATAATCTGAGCAGAAATCGAGTCAGATGCAACTGACTGAGCCACCCAAGTACCCCAGCATCCCAAACATTTATAACCTGAATTTTTATACTTCATTAGCTGAAAGGTAAAATTGTATCTAGGCATGGTACAATCATACTATATTCTCCATATGCCACGAAATTTAATTTTCTGACTGTGAATAAACTTGTTTGATTAACATCATTTGTCAAATTTTTCTTGACGCTTGTGATCTCCAGTTCTACCTGATGTATCACTGTGTTTCATACATAATTGGCACTCAATAAATAACTGTTTATAGATATTAAGGTATATATAAGAAAACCAGATGCACATACGCACATATTCTAAGGCCCATATGACTTGAATAAGAGGAATTTTAGGGGCGTCCAGTCAGTTAAGCATCCAACTCTTGGTTTCATCTCAGGTCACGATCTCAGGGTCATGAGCTCGAGCCCTGCGTCGGGCTCCACACTCAGCATGGAGTCTGCTTGAGACTCTCTATCCCTTCCTCTGTGCCTCTCCCCTCCTCTCTCTCTCTCAAATAAATAAAAAAAAAATTTTTTAAAGTGATTTTAGGCAAAGAAAAATGGCTCTTAAGTTTTTGTGGTTTCCCCTACATTTAACAGTAAGTAGGCATTTGTTAACCTTTTAAAAGTATTGTCCCCCTTTTGATAAGTATTTTTTAAAAAGTTCAATCTATTTTTTAATACTACAAATTAAACAGGACTTAGAAAATAAAGCAAATTTTATATTGATTATAATTGTTTTCAAATTTCACTTGTATCCTCCTCCCTCCCTGAATATTTGAGTAAAACCACTCCTGGGGAGAGAATGTGATACATAACACATCTCTCTCTCTCACACACACACACACACACACACACACAGTCCCCATCAGCAACACACCCAACATTTGTTCCATGTCAACCACTACCTTAGGAGTTTGAATGCTCATTATTTCATCTAATGCTCATGACCATCTTGAGGTTACATTATTATTCCTGCTTTAAAACTCAGAAACTGAAGTTTGGAAAGGAGAGTAAATTCCTCAAGATCTTGAAGCTAAGTAAACGGGGCCACCGGGATTCAGAATCCATGCTCGTGACCACAGATTTACAGACAATGCTAGAAAAAGCATAGGAGGGAAGTATGGCAAGCCTGTCATCTAAACACAGTCCACCGGATTAGACAGAGTTATTTTTAAAACAGGAAATGGGGGTAAGCTCCGTTGTTTACAAAGGGTAATGAGAAATTACATAGCAAAATGCCACTCGGATAAATCTACACGGAATCAGCTAAAACACCATTTCGCACAGCAGGCACCTGGGTATCAGAAAGAGCTCCGCTTCCGGAAAACAGTCTGCCAAAGAGATTGCCATCATAGAAGTATGCTTTTATCCCTTGTTATGGGCCCTCCCGTAAAAACACTAAACAAGAAATCGCTCATTTCTTGAAGAGTCTAGACAGTGGTAGACGCAAGCAACTGGGTGTGACTAATAGATTCTGACAAACACACACAAACAGAGCCGAAAGGTAAAGCGCAAGGCCTGACATTTATGGGCCCCATAAAATAGGAACCCCGTCCCCTCTCGAGACTGTAGGCTCTTCTGGCCCAGTGCTCCCAGTGCAGGATCCAGTCTGTGGGGGGGATATTTTTATCCAACTACTTTTCCTTCGGGCCTTCCGTCCTTTATTTAGAAAGCCAAAATAAAACCAGAAAGAGCTTATGTCATCATAAGCCATACACTATAACATGTAAAGAAAAGTCCTTTGACATTAGCAGCCACCAAAGAACAGAAAACTAAAAAGTAAATCGTAAACAGCTGCATCTCCCTTTCCAACTGTTTACATTCTTAGACATCCACTTTTTAAAAATATTCCCTATGTCGATCAAAACACGCTGTACTCGAGGAGAGGAAAACAATGACGTTAGCTTTAAGACATTACACGGTTTACACGTAAACAGAGCTTCTGTGTCCTTATTCTAGTTGGCAGCAACTGATCTAAACGGCTCAAGCGGAGAGCTGTAACTGTGTTAAGTATCTCCGTTTACAGAAAACTCTAAAACATGTATGTAACCTTTAAAATGGCACCTAGGCCGAGTGTGTGTTCCCCACTGCAGAGTAGGGGATACAAGTGGTTTAACAAATCAAAACAATCCGAAAGCTCTGCATGTTGAACTTGGGGGGCACCAAGTGTGGGTGACAGGGGATGCCATTATTAGAGACACTCTGTCCCTTCATCCCTTGCTTCCCCTCCCCCTCCTCCTCCCACTTTTTTTTTTCTTTTAACTTTCCCTTAATAGCTTCTCCCTGTCAATGAGTGCCACCCGTAAATACCCATCGGCCTTATTATTGCTACCCAGGCTTAGAAAACTGGGTGGCCCCATCGCAACAACCAGTTTTTAAATCTCTGTCATCGAGCATGAAGCATGAATGCCACAAAAAAGCCGACCCAAAAAGCACGGATCTCCCCATCGCAACACATGGAGGTGGACAAGGAGCAGGGAGGAGTCACATCTCTTAACATTCTGTTACGTTTTCAAGACATCAGCAATTGGCAAAAAGTCTTCAAAACACAATGTCCATCTACAGACCTCAGACCTCACACATGTACTTCCAGATGTCCGTAGAAAAGGAGATACTTCATTCTACGATACCTTTTAAACTACAACACAAGCTCACTTCCATCAGGTGTCGCCAATTAATATGAATGGTAAGAGAGCCAATAAGTTCAGGCAGATAGAAGAGCTGGCTGTCCCGAACGGTCATTAAGAAAGCATTTATCCAGGACGCCTGGGTGGCTCAGTTGGTTAGGCGGCTGCCTTCGGCTCAGGTCATGATCCCAGCGTCCTGGGATCGAGTCCCACATCGGGCTCCTTGCTCGGTGGGGAGCCTGCTTCTCCCTCTGCCTCTGCCTGCCACTCTGTCTGCCTGTGCTCGCTCGCTCTCTCTCCCTCTCTCTCTGACAAATAAATAAATTTAAAAAAAAATTTAAAAAAAGAAAGCATTTATCCTATACCCACATGTCTGAGGAATAAGCCAAGGTGAATCACCAAGTTCATCTTACTGAGAAAATTTTGATGTTCAAATCTGGCATGAATGAGTTCACTGAAAGTGGTGAAACAGTCCTGGATACGACGCTTCTTAGGTCAGCCAACCGTCGCCCCAAAGTTACCAGGGGCTCTCTGAAAACATTCACTGTACGACTAGAAGTCAATGTCCTGACAACCAAAGCTCTTAGTGTTAACACACGTCGGCAGGTTTATGAGGATGAATACACAGAACTAATATATTTCACCTTTAGAAGACAAGTAAAGATAGTTTCAGAAATCTGATGACTTACTGATTAATTACCTCCTTATCGATGCATTGTAACAGTATGAATTCAAATGCAATGGTCCAAACCACAACTGGGATGGAATTCTAGGGAAGCCCCCTAATTGCCTCCTGTAAAGTATAACAGTTCCTCCTTCCCTTAACAGGCTTCTGAGAAGACAGCCATCTCGATAGCCAAAGACAGGTCTCAGTGCCTGTGTGCTTGCTTTCAATGATGAAGGGCGTGTGTGAGAAGCATAAATATATTTGTCTATTTATAAAGCACTACCATGAATGGGTCAAGACAATGACAAGTCATACTGACATTGGGGGGAAACTGCAACATACAAGGTAAGAAGCTTCCATCAGGGAGGATGATGGGTGCCTCAAATCCATGCACTCCTGCAAACCCAGTTCTGGGTAGGCAGTAAGCCGGCAGTACCAAACAAATTCAATCGTGAGCTCCACGAGAAAGAAGGTTCCGTGGCTAACAACTTTTAGGAAGTATCTCCCTCTAGACTTCAGAGCCTTCACATTTTCTTTAGCCTGTGTTTCCCAAACTTAGGATCAGAAAATATGTAGATCTTATTTCATACTGTGGTTAATAAGATGTTAATGCACTGATAATTTATAATTTGGCATATAATTTATGTCAAAAGAATTGTCTGCTCAGATTTTGAAGGAAAATGAATTTATTTATTTGTTTATTTATGGGTGGGTGGGAAGAGAGAATCAAGAGTGGAGACAGCAGTCTTCATCCCCTAATTATTCAGATTCAATCTGAATTCAGAAAACCATTCTTCAGGGACGCCTGGGTGGCTCCGTTGGTTAAGGGACTGCCTTTGGCTCAGGTCATGATTCTGGAGTCCCAGGATCCAGTCCTATATGGGGCTCCTTGCTCAGCAGGGAGTCTGCTTCTCCCTCTGACCCTCCCTCCTCTCATGTGCGCGCTCTCTCTCTCTCTCTCTCATTCTCTTTCAAATAAATAAAAAAATCTTAAAAAAAAAAAAAACCTCTTCAGCTTTTAAGGCTCATGTATGAAAGCTCTTTTATTTTTACTTTCATGACACTGGTGAACGAACGTCATAGAAATGAAATGGTTTATTTCTACGCAAATAATTTTAAATAATACTTGAGAAGCACAGACAAAAGCAAAATGTTTACATTGCTAGGAAAACCAGCTCTACCATTAGTCTGCCACCATGACCAGAACATGAGTACTCTTTTTTTTTTTTTAGGGTTTTTATTTATTTGTTTGTCAAAGAGAGACAGCACAAGCCGGTGGAGCAGCAGAGGGAGAAGCAGACTCTCTACTGAGCAAGGAGCCCAATGTGGGACTCATCCCAGGATCATGACCTGAGCCAAAGGCAGATGCTTAGCCAAGTGAGCCACCAGGCATCCCCAATGAGTACTTTAAAATTACAAAAAAAATCATAAATGTACTTTTTCAAAATATTAAAAAGAATGTTACATTCCCTTTTAGGCTAAATATTTTCTCAATTTACAGCCATGGACCCTGGAAACATGGGAAGTTTGAATGTTTAAATGTGACTATTCAGATTTGGATAGAAGTTTTACCATATGGGGTTAAATTCTGCTGTGATAGAGAAATAATTACAATGTAGCAGACTATTACTTTCATCCCTTTCTTGGTTTCCAAAAGGCTGCGATGATTTACATATTTTCTAAAATATCTCTATGTGTATAGATCATATACTGCCAGAAATATGGAAATGAAACACAATGAGCATAATGTTTATAGACAGTAAAAAGGAAAAGGTGGCAGGGAAGGGATGACCTTAAATTAGCAGATGCAAATGAGAACAACCCCCACAATTAGCCAGATAGGACACAATCCAAGGTTCTTAAAATGTCCAAGGAAGTGGAATTTTTGAAACTAAAGATAGATACGGGGATTGTCTTGAAGACGGTTTTGTAAACTGCTCTAACAAAGACACTCAGTGCACATTAGAAATTATTTTATCCAGTAACTGTGGAATAAGAGAGGCTCTACAATTATACATTCACTTCTGTTTGTGCCCAGAATATGACTCAGAGAGGCCCAATGGGGAATAATGAAAAAATAAGCCCTAATACCCCAAATTGCCTGTTTCAGGGGAAAAAATATTACACAAGGCTCAAAGCACAAATAAAAGTCACAACTAGCAAGTAATAATCATTAGGCATCCATGTGGTTTTGAAAGCCAGATCCAAATGCTTATTTATAAATCTGAGATAAAGTTGCTGTATTTTTATGATGCCATGTTGGTAAATGGAAAATGTTCTTTCTACAAAGCAAAACATTTTCTGCAGAGAAAACTTTTATGGAGGTCTGGAGCAAAGGAACTTCTAAACATGGCACCTGCATTTAATAAAGGGGCAACTAAGTACTGGCCTCTTGAGTCCTAAGTTACAAAGGTTTTGACATCGCCAGCAAACCATGGCAGCTGGCGAAGGTCCTGAACCATTAACCACCAACAGCAGCTGAAGCAAGTCACATTCCAAACTCTGTAGCACTTCCTATAATACAGTAAAATGTTGATATGCAGTAAAATGTATTTCCTCACTAAGGCTGAATGAGATTATGTAAGCAGAAGAGGACTATTATGATCAAAGCAGATACATGTTTTCAAATGCATTTAAAAACTGAATGAAAAGCAACATAGCAACTTCTTATTTCAAAAATCCGGCAAAGACAAAACCCATTTTTTTATTACAATTTAAAACATGGGCTTTCTTAACACTAGAGAAAACACAAAAGAACCAAAAGTCACAATAAAACCTAAATACGGCACCAGTGCCCTGAATAACAAAACCATGAAAATACAACTGAAATCCTTCGACCTTGTGCTGTTAGAACATGTCCACAGGCTTGGATGAGAAAGAAAAGTCATTCACAGAGGAAGCCCACCCTTCAAACAAGTCTTCTAATTGCACAAATTAAATTTGTTTTTTTTTCCCTTGCATTGTTTTTTGCCCTAAGACAGGATTAACAATTAATTTTAAAACCAAGATTCAATAAACAGCTTTACTAAAAGGTCGCCTGAAATATTATTTCAACAAAAGGTGACATTAAGAATCTAACTTTCTATTCCTTGGAGAGAGCTGAAAATACCCAGTGAGTTTATAAAATGTCAATAAAAGAGGGTCTCACAAAAAGCTAATCTAATGGTATCCGGTCCACACTTCCCTACAAATATATGCAGTCATACTTTTTTTTTTTTTTTCTCCCTCTTAATCTGCTGTGGCTCCATTAGTAAGCCCCTAAAAATGTAACCTGGCATTTACACTCTGGTCCATCTGGAATGTCTCTACGTCAGAGGAAAACCCTCACCCCCGTGAAAGATGAACAAGTACACAGCTGGTTGAGATCTGGGCACGTATGAAGGAGTCCACTTATGTGCCTGCAGACACTGCCTAAATGGTGAATCCCTCCAGCACCCTCTTCTTCCCACTTCTGAATCAACCTAGAAAAAAAATGAGGGTTGTTGTTTTTTTTTTTAATTAAATTCTCTACTTTGGGGCATCTGGGTGGCTCAGTCAGTTAAGCGTCTGCCTTTGGCTCTGGTTATGATCTCAGAGTCCTAGGATTGAGTCCACGTCCAACTCCTTGCTCAGCGGAGAACCTGCTTCTCCCTCTCCCTCTGCTGCTCCCCCTGCTTGTGCTCACTCTTTCTGTCAAATAAATAAATAAATAAATAATCTTTTTTTAAAGAATTAAGTAAATTCTGCACTTTTTTTTTTTTAAGATTTTTTTTAATTTATTTGACAGACGGAGATCACAAGTAGGCAGAGAAGCAGGCAGAGAGAGAGGAAGAAGCAGGTTCCCTGCTGAGCAGAGAGCCCCATGCAGGGCTCGATTCCAGGACCCTGGGATCATGACCTGAGCTGAAGGCAGAGGCCTCAACCCACTGAGCAACCCAGGTGCCCCAAATTCTGCACTTTTACTAGACGTCCAATAATTCCTTGTTGAAAAGACGTTGCAAGAACAAAACTTGAACAGTTGTCCTTGAAGCTAGCCGAAGACCAAAGTGCTGTCTTCTACCCTCACTAGAAGCCTTGGGAGCAAAGACACAGAGGGCTGAGTCCCATCTTGTGAGCCCTCGACCAGCAGCTCAGGGCTCCCCAGAGTAGTGGACTCATGCATGTGCATTTGGACAGACATGCAGGAACTGCTGAGGTTTTCCATACTGCTTCCCTGAAAACCAATACTTCTAGGTTTCACTGCTGGCTCAGTATGTGAAGTTAAACTTAGAATCAAGCTGACTTCTGCAGCAAGCTATACCACCTAACTAGCAGGAGTGTGAACCTACACACAATGCCAGTTCTCAACTCACAGTTTTACCTTCTTTATTTTTAAAGATTTAAAATTTATTTATTTTGGAGTGAAAGCCCATGAGTGAGGGGGGAGGAGCAGAGGGAGAGAATCTTTCAAGCAGACTCCAAGCTGAGTGGGGGAGTCGGGCCCCAGGGCCCGATCTCATGACTCTGAGATCATGACCCCAGCCGAAACCAAGAGTCCGAACCTTAACTCACTGAGCCACCCAGGCGCCCCTTAACTCTCAGCTTTAATGAGCAAAGCAGGACAATAAAACCCAGCTCCCCAGGTAATTTAACTAAAACAACGACACAATAGCTTTGGAATGTGTTTTGGTATTAATTTGGTGTTTGCTGTAAGGAGGTTAGGATGGACAACTATAGGGGGCGCTATTTATACCACTGTTTGTGTGAAAACAGCCCTGTGAATAGCACCATACACAGTCCGATGGTTATGAGTTTTACTAAGCCATTCTAAACCAGTTACCGAGACCGAAGCCTCAGAAAAAGCTGGAAATTATCCATTTTATCCCTGATACCTTCTTATTAATTCTTAACAGCCACCTCTGCCACACCGGTCCACTGCCGCTCACAGTGACGAAGTTTTGCTTCTTATCAAACCTTATACTGAATACAGGCTGGTTGAGGTTTCAAAGAGCTTTCACAAAGAACCCAAACCGCAGATCATACAGCTCCTAACATTTGAACAGAACTAAGAATTTATAGGTATTCCAATAAGCCTGAAATTCTCCAAATCCAAGGAATCTACCCAAAAAAGCACTGTCTAACCCGATTCAATTAGGAACCATGACTCTTGAATTTTGAACAATTTCACGAGTGCAATTTAGAAATTATGACTGAGCGGTAAGCATAGTCATGAACAGAGGTTACCAGTGCTACTACGTTGCATCATAAACTACGGGAAAGTTAAAGTTTCTCATTAATTTTAGCAAAGACCCCTGTATTGGATCACACAGGCACTTCATCCTGATTATCTGAGAAACATATAAAACAGGACTAGGATGATTCATCAGTACGAAGGTTGATCTGTAGCCCTGTATCTAGCCAGGCCTCGTTCCTACAGAAACACTCTAAATACAAACTAGAAGTCTCCCTAAGGTTCGCTTTCCTTCAACAACTGGCAATCGTTACTCTTCAGAAACGACACATTCAAATTTGGTACGATTTATTCATTTAGTTACATTTTTTAAAACCTTGCCCTTAGTGACTATAAAAAGGCACTATCACCATTTGAAGATGGTGTCCTGACTTGGAATCATGGTCCAGGATTCTCTGGGAAGTCATAACAGATGTCACATTAAAGACACACAGCTCATGCCTCCTGTGGTACAGCCGTCTAAAATACCACGAGCCCACAGAAATGCACAAAATAACTAAAGAGCGATCACAATGTAAGTTTTACCTCCCATCTCTACCTACAATCTCTATGGAAACAACTCCATTCTGCTCTTACAGCTCGAAAGCAGCCAGACAATACATAAAGAAACAGTGTGGCTCTATCCCCATAAAACTATAAAAGACAACCAATAGCCAGATTTTAGCCCACAGGCTCTAGTCTGTCAACCCCTTATGTAGTGTAAAGTAGAATTACATATTTTACTGTAAGTCAGGAGTAAGAACACAAAGGGGACCATACATAATACCCAGATCAGCTCAGAGTAACAACCCTACAAGTATGAACACCTTTCTAATGCAAGGAATCAGGCAAGCCAACAGCTAACAAGGAGTCCGTCAAGGATAAATATGTATTTGTTATTCTTACAAAATATTATAATACTATTTTGATCATCCAGAAGAGAATAAGACTAACTTAGAACATTTTGTGTCATTATCTTCATTTAAATGCTTTTTTAATTTTTTAAAGATTTATTTATTTATTGGAGGGGGGGGCAGAGAGAGAGGGAGAATTTCAAGCAGACTCTTCACTAAATGTGGAGCCTGACGGGGGCTCGATCTCATGACCTTGAGATCATGATCTGAGCAGAAATCAAAGAGTCAGACACTTAGCCGACTGAGCCACGCAGGGGCCCCTCTTCTTTTAAATGCTTTTATTTTTATTTATTTTTTTAAGACTTTATTCATTTATTTGATAGAGATCATAAGTAGGCAGAGAGGCAGGCAGAGGGAAAGGGAAAAGCAGACTCCCCACCGAGCAGGGAGCCCGATTCGGGGCTCAATCCCAGGACCCTGAGATCATGAGCTGAGCTGAAGGCAGAGGCTTAACCCACTGAGCCACCCAGGTGCCCCTTAAATGCTTTTATAGTTAAGAATGTACAGTAATTTTCTGAATGGAAAAACAAAAGGAAAAGAGACAACACCCTTGAAGACAAGGAGGGAAAATGGCTGGCGTAAGAAATACAGCTACCAGCCTTATACTGGAGGGTCTTGTTAGTTTTAACTCATCATTCCCTAAGCATTTCCCAAACCATCCTATTTTGGGTTCCTTTTAATTCAAATTACTACATTTTTGGGGTTTTTCTTTTTATACCACGGTGCGGTTTCTTCAGTCCTGAAATTATGCAAAATTCTGAGAGTCCTGTATTAAGGCTCCCTGAAAGGCTGCTACCCACATTTCTGACAAAAATATTACAAACAAAAGCCACAAAAAGTGCCATAGAAGCCACATCTCAGATCCCAGTGGTTACCCCCTTTAATGCCAACGTGAAAATGAAATAAGCAATCCAGAGAGCTTGAATTCCAAGGGTATTTTTAAAAAGATGCCATCTTCTTTCCAAAAGCAAAACAGCAAGAGAAATCGTTTTCTTCTTCTCTAGCACCAGCAATCCAAAGTATTAGATCGTCGTGCATTTGAGTTCTAATGGCCCAGGTACCAACATTTTTATGGTCTTTTTGTCTTAGTTTCTATGATATAAGTTCTACTCCAGCTGGAATTATTCATTATACTCCCAATAATTCTAATCAACTTGAAATGCCATCAAAAAAGACCCTACATAAATCCTCCATTCACAAAAACTTCGACTTTTGAATCAAATTTCAAGCTACACCCAAGCTACCATTCTCTTCATTATCAATACCAACAATGAGCCTCGGGGCATTAATATGTCCTACTTCATATGGTAATCTTTAGGCCCATTACTTAGTCATCAGGGCTTCAAAATGCATCTGTATCAATGTTTTACAGTAAATGAACTTCAAACACCAATAAAATGAAAATCCCTATACATAACTCTGTAGTTCATGCCAAATGAGGAAAGACAGAACATGGATAAACTTTAACAGTACCCAATCGAATACCATTTCATCTGAAAATACTCCATCTGAAAATAAATTCTATGGTTCCTCCTTCTACCAGATTTTCTAAGCAATATTTTGCTTTTGTTTTCACTGCACTAATAGAAGTACGCTTTCACTTGGCAACAACACAGAATCACCAAAAGAATGTTACAAAGAATCAGATTTTAAAACACGGATTTTTAAATTGCTATGGAAAGTATTCCACACGACTGAAACATGAAGACCAGGAAAAAGAGCAAGAATGAATGAGGGTACGGAGAGGAATCCAGAAGTAGGAACTAAAGCAGATCATGGGGGCCACCTGCAGCATCATCTCTGTACACAAATGATTCTTCAATTCATTCTTTGTGTTGCAGTTCTTAAGGTCTTAATACTCATCTATGTGTGAGCAGATCAGAAACTGGTCAGCTGTCTAACTGTTTTCTATAGGACACTAATTAAGCGCTCCCTGAAATCTAACTGCATCATTGCCCTGAAATGGTGATTATGGGAATGCCATCAACAGAGTACTTAGAACTCTATTAAAATAATATAAAAAAAAAAAAAAGAGTTTCATAGAACTCTATCAAACAAACTTCATTTCTTGGTAATTCTCTCCAGAGCCAAGAAAATCTGTTTGTATTTTCATTTCCCTCCCCTTGAATTATATCCCTATCTAGCTCTACCCCATACTCTGGCTTCATTGATTCCCATTCCTTTCTTAGGAAAAAAATCTACTCTAACTCACCTCCTGCAGGAAAAACAGAGTTGAGCTGAAATGGGAGTTAGACATGAGACAATACTCTTACAAATTTTAAATTTTATCAACTAGCCAGTAGCAAGCTCTTCACAAATGGCTACTTGTTGTCAGACAAACATCTTTAGAAGGTCCTTTCTATGGACGGATCCATATCCAGTTGCAAGAGCCAAGAAGAATTTTTATTGGGACCCTGTGGAATTGACAACATATTTGTGTTTTCTATAAAGTTGGCTAGCATCATTCTGTTCCAACGAATTTTTAAAAACAACCCATGAGCACTAATGGTCTTTCTCGGGCTCACAAGACTGAAGTACACTGGATTTTGCTACCTGCCTACTCAACAATGAGAAACTCCATTTTCTATAGGTTCTATTTTTCAAAATTTGGGCAGGAAAAGGGAAGGGCTCCTTATGACTGTTTTATGTCACATGCATAAAAGAAATACACAGAATGTCTTTATCAGCTGAATATAACTGGTACCAGAAAAAGGCCATTTGAAAAAGTAAAATCCACTTAAAAGAGGGAGCCCATTTTTATAGCAAAAAGCACTTTGATGGAATTTCATATCAGAAACTTAAATATTATAAATATTAAAACTAAAATATATGGGAAAAGCCATTTTATCTATCTTTAACAAAATATAAGTTAGTTGCATCTACTGGTAAAGTCTTAGCATGTAAAAGTCTTAGCATGTGATCAAAGTATTCATTTTCTGGAATACTTTTCCTGCCTATTTCATCTTTGAGTTCTGTGATTTGTATAGAACAATCATAAAAAAGATCCTATCTATAGAAATATTCAAATATTTATCCATTTCCCCCATGGTCCTCTCTTAATCCTATATTTTTACCATTCCCTAAAGGAGTCATCATCTTTTTGTCTTTGTTTTAAAGATTTATTCATTTTAGAGGGAGGTGGGGGGAGGGGCAGAGGAAGAGGGAGAGTATCTCCAGCAGACTCAGAGCTGAGCAGGGTGCCAGAAGTGGGGCTCGATTTCATGGCCCTGAGGATCACAATCTGAGTAGAGAGCAAGAGTCAGACGGTTCACTGACCCAGGAAGCCACTCAGGAACCCCAGGAGTCATAATTTTTTGTTTCTTCAATAGTTGGTTCATCTAATTCTGCTAGATCTGTACTTGTCACTGACTACTTGGAAATCCCAGCAGTTCAACATCATTTTCACGGACTTCATGAAATCCTGCATCTTTTGCAAAATGTACATTTTCAAGGCTGAACAAAAACTGAGGGATGAGCATTCCCTGGTTATAAGTATAGAGAGATAATAATCAAGAAGAGACTCTAGAAGTGGTTAGTTCATTAGTAAATATTTTTATGGCTTCTACTTCCCTGCTAAATCCTTACAATTGCAGGACCTCAACAAATGATCACTCTCCCCCTGCCGCGCACATATTCTGGGTCTCATCAACCCATGAGCATGCCCCCATGAAACTACCAGAGCCAGCTGTCCAGAGTAGCTCAGAACAAGAATGATCACAGAATTAACACCTAAAGCAAATGGCATATCAAAAACATCACTGAACGTGAACTTCGCCAACATTTTCCAGGAAGTAGGTAAAATCCAGTTAAAAAACAAAAACAAAAACAAGGCAATAAAAGTCAAAGCTAAATCATTCAACCTGATTGGTACCATATTTTTCCATTATAGCTTTTACATGTCACAGAAAAAAAAAATGCTCTGAAATGTAGGTGTTAGAGCAGACTATTATCTAGCATACAGGAAGATTAAAGGATTAAAATGAACTAATACTGTACTTCCTAAAACATACAGACTTCTACTCAGTGCCAGTCCACTGGCAGCCAAGTGTTATCAGCAAGTCTAAATTTGGATCTCATAACCTAAAAACCACTTAAGATAAAAAGAGGCCTGAAATAAGTGTGAGCACTCACAGGACCAATATGCAAACGGGTCATGGCAGGTGACACAGATTCCAAAACAAAAATGACCAAATGTAGACAGATCAAAACTGGATTCTTTACAGTTAGAATGCTTGCTGGAGGCTTACACTGAGGATCCTACCCAAGAAGGAAGGATCCTCACCATTCTTTATGGAATACTTGTGATCTGGCCGGAAAGAAACAAGAGTAGGTGTGTCTTGCAAGGAATGTGTCAATAATCATTAGGTGGGTGGCCAAGCATCCAGACAGTCCTGGAATAAGGATGGAATTGTAGTCACAATACCCCAAGGGCCTGCTTTGGTCCAGGAGCATCTCAGCAGCTTGGGCAACATGTTGCCATGGCAAGATTAAAGATGAAATCTCCTTGAGGTACCCCTAGAATATGCTGGGAAGGAACCTATGAAAATCTAGGTCAGAGATAACTTTAGTTCATAGGAGAGGCCCCAGCCAATTGGCCTCAATCAAAAGTGAAGACGTGGGGAGTAAGAGATTATACAGAAGAACTCCATGTCTCTCCAGTTTAGACCATGGTAGGCCTGCAGGGTAGTCCCAGCACAGAAGCTAACCTTCTAACTGGGCTTCCCATCTCACTTAGAATGAAATACAAACCATTCAGCATGACCTACCAAGCCCTCCAAAGTCTGGTCCAAACCTGCTACTCCAATCGCATCTGCTACCCCAGATGCACCAGAACATGCTAGAATTGTTCCCTTTGCAGAATTGCATCTGCTGGTCCTGAGAACACTTCTCACCAGCACATAGTTACATGGCCTTCTGCACTTCACACAGGTGCTTGCTCAGACCCTTCCTTTCTGACTACCCTTCACAGATAGAGCCCACCCTCCCTCTTCTCCATCACTTTGTACTACTTAATTTTCCTGGTAGTTCTTAGTCCCTGAAATTACATACTTTTGTTTACTTGTTTATCATTTCCCTCTTCACTAGGACAATACATACCCCATGATGATAAAAACCTAATTCTGCCTAATTTACTAGACTCCCCATCTTCCAAAAAAGTAGCTGGGTACACAGTAGCCACTCAACAAGTAAATATCTATGAAATGAATGAATGGATATATATTAGTTGCATGGATACAAATACATTTTATGAAATAATGAATATAATAAGTGAATAATCATTGATAAGATGAAAATAAACCAAACCAAAGCCAAAGGGGTAATCAAAGACTTAGGTGTTTGTATACTACAGAATATGTCAAGAGTTAATTGGTAAAATTGACTTGAATACCCCCCTATATTTGCTGATCTCAGAATCCATTTCAAACTAGCCTTTGGCTGTTACCTAACCAATCTGAAGGCCCTCAGAAATTCACCAAGATTCTGATTCTTCTTTGAAGTCATCAGAACTGACGCAGGCAGGATAGATGTTCCTATCAGCAACCTACTCTCCAACAACGTCCTAACACTTGTTTGCATAATGAGACCACTCACATTCTATGTATTCTATGTGACTATGTTCAATATATTTCAAAATAGTTTATGCAAGTGGAAAGACAATCAGAACCTAGAAACTGATACTAGAATTCCCCATTTTTTAAAAGATGTTTTCCAGATAGCATTCAAGTACTTTTTTTTTTTTTTAAGATTTTATTTATTTGACACAGACAGACACAGCGAGAGAGGGAACACAAGCAGGTGGAGTGGGAGAGGAAAAAACGGGACTCCCCATTGAGCAGGGAGCCCCATGCGGGGCTTGATTCCAGAACCCTGGGATCATGATTGAGCTGAAGGCAGACGCCTAACGACTGAACCACCCACGTGCCCCTGGAATTCTCCTAATTCAACTCTATCACTCTCCCCAAATTGTTCTGTGGCCACAAGTATGCTCTTAAAGCACAGAAAACATGCCAAAGATTGTAAGCAACCGAGCACATTCAGAAGAGAATCCTGAACAAACAATGAAACTGAAGACAATCAGGACACGGGCCACGGCCCAGCCAAGAATGTGAGACTGGCCATGCGGACATGGACACTAAAATCAGGACAGTCCAGGTTCAAATGACCAGTGACCAAAAGGAAAAGAAGTTCAAGCCAAGCTGCCCAGAGTGTCTTCAGAAAGTCCAAACATCAGGTCAAAACAGTGTAGTCCCCCCACCCCACCCCCAGGACCCCGTGGGACCAGAGAGCCATTTCTGGACCTGTCTTTCCAGCCACCCAGCTTATGGATCGAAGACCTAGCCATGCAGGGCATGCCATCTTAGGCTTCCTGAGAGTTTCACAGGAGGTTCCAGACTTCACGTGCATTCTAAAAGCAACATCTCGTCAACTCATTATTACAACATCAAAGTAGTCTAACAGAGCGAGCTTTCTAGTGGGAATGGGGGAGATAGTAGGGAAGGACTCCTCTGTTATTATCTTCAGGAAACTTTTTATCTGTGACTGCAGAAAAACAGGTACCTATAAAAATAAGTCATAAGCCAATGAAATAAGAGTCTTTGACTTTTCAGAATGAACTAGGGCTATTCATGAAAACAAGCATACGCTTGTCTTAGTTAAGACACATCACCCATTGACTGCCTTACTATTATTTAAGGTATGGCCTGCCAAGTTTTATAAAATACAGTGTCACTGTTTTCAGGGCTATTATCTGGTCTCCTACGTGGGCAGAGTAGTGCAAGCACTTCTTCCCCCCAGAAAGGATACCGGAGGTTGAAAAAAGAGCACTAATAAAGTCTTAGTAGTCATAAATGCATTTTTAAAACTTTATGGATAGGGTTGACTAGGTCATGGATACAAGCAGTTAATTGCCAGTGCTCATAAATAATTTTCATGGATGGCTAATAATCAAACACTGTGCATATAAAAGAAGAAACTGCATTTAACAAGCAATCTTTTAAATCCTTTAATTATTCTCATAAATTTACAATTTTTTCCCAAACATATCTTTGAAAATCCAAATGCTTCTGGCCCAATCAATACAAGTTTTCAAAACTACTTCAAAACCAAAAATTAAAGCTAAATCTGAGTGCAGTTTGCTTAGCTTCTTTGATAAACTGAGGATCATGCATGTTGCCCATCATCACCTCCATCCTGCTCCATTTTTCCTAACAGTACTTACCACTACCTGAAATACACATATCTGTTTAGTGTCTGTCCCACTAGAATATACACGCCACGAGGGCAGACACTGAAACTTATCGCTAGCACCCAAAACAGTATTGGTTCATTTATTTGAGGAACAAACAAATGAACGATTAAATGTATGACACATATTCTCTGTACACCACATATATATAATATATGAGAATGTAACATAAGTAACATTATATACAAATATACATATATATAAATATAAAATGTATATGCATTATATGCATATACATCTTTATACAGTATAGCATGGGGGGAAAAGCATCAGGCTGGAGATATATTAGGGTTCTTTGCTGATTCTACCATGAAACAGCTGTATCATCTTGACCAATTTACTTACCTTCTCTGGGCCTGAATTTATTTATTTATCTATAGAATGAATGTTTTAAGTGTTATCATCTTCAAGGACATTTTTAGGCCTAATATTTTTCATGATAAATTCAAAGAGTCATATAAGGTTTACAAAATCCATTCTACATGGAAAACAAAATAGCAAAATAACAAAAATTCTAACTTCTGACCTCTGGGTAATTATGATTCATTAATTAACTATGGTCAATGGCTATCTACCAAACTGTCATATGAATTTTACTCCTCCTCTAACATCTTTGTTCTTCTCATTTTATCTCTATTTTCTTTTTCCTTGACCAATGGAGCCAATGGTCTGAAATAATTCTGGAACACAAACGAGCCTAATGAGCCACTAGAGTAACTGTTTGGGATAGCTGTCTAATATCATACAGTTGAACACAGGAAAGGAGACCCAACTGTGAACTCCTCTACAAGCCATGTGTACCCTATCGTCGTCATCTTTCCCATAAACCTGTGACCTTGACAAACGCCAAGTCAGGACCAAGAATGAGCTCACTCTGAATAGTCATATAGAAACATGGTACCCTATAAAATCACCACACAGCCAACACTACAAAAATTCATCCTGTAAGAGCAAGGGTGAAGTAAGAGATGATTTAACTGGTTCCCACTCTCCAAAGCTGCCTTTCTTTATGAAAAGTAAACTACATCATCCAGATTCTATGACCAACTTTACGGAGTTATCTAGGTCCTTCACTTAAATAAGTGAGTCATGCTGTTGACTTTCCTTTACCCGGCTCTTCAAGATGGTCATCCAGCACGTAACACTGGATCTCTCGGACAAAGAACGCAGTTACTCTAGAGTAAAGACATTTATCAACAAGAATTTTGTGGAAGAAAACATTCAGCGTGACCCAGTAATACTTTTATTTTCTGTATTTAGTATATAATTAAATCCATAGGAACTATAAAATGCACGTACGTACTTCCTTTTAAAATTTAATAAATACGTTTCAGTCTTTAATCCTGATTTATACTTACAACTTATAAAATAATTTAGCCCATGTGTAGAACTTTGATTCTTCTATGCCAAGCTAATAAATGCAACCCAGTTCCCTTGAATTTAACAGTACAACACACTCCCACTTCACGAAACAAATACCTGAAATACAGAGCCAACGTTGATGAATCTTTCTTCGGGCACTCAATCACGATACAGTCATCCAGCCAAGAAGTCTAGGAAGCTGACTGAATTTGAAAAATATTTTTAATAAGAAAGGGGCATGAACCAAAAGCACCCTTGTGTTCTAAGGGTAAAAGGGGAGTGGTAGGAATTGAGTGAAACCACTGTAAACTTCAAGCTCAAGATGAAATTCAAAGTTCATGACCGAACTTCCATATAGTCCTTTGCTTGCTCCTCAGGACAACGCTATCAGACAGATTGGGGAAATATTACTACCTCTAATTTTACGAGCCTGAAAACCAGGTCAAAGAATGGTAGATCCCAGGAAGTGGCAGAATCAGGAATGAAATTCCCATCTCCTCTTTCCTTATCCATGCTGGTTCTATCATGTGCAATAGTCATACATGCATTATTCGACCTTTCGTATGCATTCACCAACTCAGGCTTGCATCAGATGAACCTGGAACTGATGCCATGTTCACATACACAACAGATGGAGCCAAAGGCATGAGCCAACAGTGGTAGACGGTTTCTCTCTTAGCCTACCAAATACTATTGAGTGGTAGGAAATATAAGAATCTTTTCGACACAGGAAAATTCATGCTAGTATATTCTCTTCACTCCCCCTCCCCCAACATTTGCCCTTTTTTTTTTTGTTTTTTGGGTTTTTTTTTTCCATTTTTAATCCTCTTATAGGTGCTGATTACAAGAAAAGAAATCTTGGGATCAGGAAAGCAGAACTGAAACTTAAAGCTTATCGCAGTGATAAGAATACTTACACAGGAAGCAATAAATTACCACTGCTTCCTGTTTTAAGTATTCTTATCTGTAGGGCACTAAATTTTTTCACCACAGAACCTCACATTTAGGACACTTCCCAAAATAGAATCTTCTGATCTTCAGCTGTCAGCTGAAGTTGCTTCATAAATAGCCCAGTGTGTATACTCTGGAGGGTTGCTAACACTCTACATGCAAATATAGTCCAGTCATACCAATTCTTTTTAGACTCTGGTGACAATCTGTAACATGCAAAATCAAGTAGCCCCAGAAACTCATGGAATGTCTCCAGTCAATGACCTATGGAACACTCCTTGGATATTTCTGGACATTTTGAAACCATGGCCATTACAGAAAAAAAAAAAAAAAAATATATATATATATATATATATATATATATTACATTAAAATATAATTTATATTATATATATACCTATTTCTAATATAAGTTTCAAAATGAACCTAAGATTTGCTTTAGGTCGTTTAATTTTTAAGAGGTTTTAAAAATAACTTTTATCCAGAGATTCATTTAGGTGAAAAGGATATGTATCAAGAAATCCCTGAGTCCTGTATTTTAAACAACTTTTCCAGAGGCTTTTATAGCCAACAAGTACAGGCAACAAAACTGATTATAAGTGAATGTTTGAAAAATTACACATGTAACCCAAGGTTAAATATATGGAGAAAACACACACACACACACACACACACACACACACACAGATATAAAAGATGCCTAGCTGTAATCTTTATGATCTAGTATGTCAGGAATTCCACTGCCAGAAACACAAGTCGAGACAATTTCAGAGAGAGAAAGAGAAAAAAATCAATGTCTGTGTTTTTAAAGGGGGGAAAAAGGGCTGTATGCAATGAGACCATGGAGCACAAACAACCTGGATTTTATTGGTCTTTTGCGTCTTAGTATTTGAACAAAATATCTGTGCCTTTATGACCCCCTTGTCACTCCCTTCTCTGATTACCTGCCCCACAGCACCCCCACTCTGGGGTGGCTAGGAAGGGGTTTAGTCTTGGTCAATGGCAGCCACCCTAGGAGAGAGTAACCTTCAGGCAGATTACTTGAATGTAGTAAATGTTCAAAACAACTCACTGAGTGTTGAAAGTGTGTAAGTAGGATCTTCAAGCCTCTTTCAGCCAATTGCTAAGTAGCCGCCTTTTCTCAGGCAAAGGTGATGTGTGTGAATTCACACAGAGTGGCCTCTTCATAAGCCCAGGAACAATGTCCTGTGATCCAGCAAGGAAAAACCGGTCCCCAGATGACAAATTCAGATGGGGAGGAACCCTGCAGCTGCCTCACGTGACCCACACTGTGCCTGGCCCAGCAGGAATGTGCGGCCAATCCCAGGTTCCCACTGGGCTTCCAGAGCAGATGATGACCAGGCTCAAATTAAGCGTATTCACTGGATTCCCGGAGACCAGGAAGTTAATTATGCAGAGGCAAAAATGAAGATTTTATAAATATCTACCATGAGGCAAGATTATAAATCATTTTTTAAAAAGACTACCAGTAGAAGGATTCAAATAACACAGTTTCAAAGCATCCAAAGAGCCAGGTCCTTCAAGGAAGAGGGCTGAAATGGGGTCTGACAATCACAGGGGTACAAAGGTGGTACAAAAATCTAGAATATTCTGCTGTTACTGCACAACTCAACACTGATTAAAGATTAAATGGGGAAGAATGCGAAGAAAACAGGAAGCAGATCTCCAGCGGTACCCTGGGTTGGTCTGAAACACTCAACTATAGAACACTGGCCAATTCTGGGCAGGAAAAATTGTGGAAACATTATAGGTCTTGGAAAGAATCACAAAACTGACTGCAGGTTTGAGAAATTAGAATGACGAGTAAAACCTAAAAATGGTTAGTATTAAGGGAAAACTAAGAGCTCACTTCAAGATCTTCAAAGGCATGTAGGGAAATATCCCGTAAAAGGCCAGTGGGCTGGATGAGCAAACTGTGGTAAATCCACACGATGGAATACTTTTCAGCAGTCAAAAAAGAAGGAGCTTATCAAGGTACAAAAAACCTTGGATGAATGTCAAGTGCATATTGCTAAGTACAAGAAGCCAGTATGATAAATGTATGTATGTATGCATGACTCCAATTGTATGCCATTTAGGAAGAGGCAAAGCTGCAGAGATGGTAAAGGGATCAGTGGCTGCCAGAGGCAGGGGAGAGGGAAGCAGGCTGGCCTATTTTATAGGACACTATTGTAGCAAATACAAGATATTAAGTACTTGCCTTAATATCTTGTCTTAAAGAAAGCACTAGCCCTTTCTTTGGCACAAAGAATAAGCTTTATGGATGCAAATTTTATTTTAAAGATTTTATTTTTTTATTTATTTATTTGACAGATAGAGATCACAGAGAGAGAGAGGAGGTCAGTGATCACAGGTGGAACGCAGAATGTGACAGAAGGATAGAAACGTATCGCAAATGCACAAGCCTACCTCACCGAAGGGGGCAAAGGAACAAGGCACTGACCAAAGTGTAGCTTTGGAAATGAGGGGAATCTGTAAGACTTAAGGCAAAAGAAACTGTACATAAGCACCATGCCCTGGTTGATAAAGTCATTTCCTACAGGGCACAGGTTGACAGTTCTGGGAGTGTTCTGTGTCTGCAGGCAGTAGAATCGAACAAGTCAGTAAATGGAGGATGGCGACAGCCAAGTTCCTCACTGTGGGGAGTGGGAGGTGACAGATAAACAAGGGGAAACGCTAGAATAATCCATATGGAAATCCATTAGAATTAAGAGACATCAGTATGAACTTATGCTTAGCTTAGTACAGATACAGATGGTTACATATAGAAATATTTATAGATATGTGTATATATGTGGTGTAGTATACACACATGTATTTCCTTGCTCTGGCAACTGAGAGGGCAGAAAATAAGTGACAAGCCAGGAGCAACAAACACATCTTGTGCCAATATGCGGGTGTCTAATACAATTCTCCAATAAACAGAACCAGGGCCTCTTGGAGAAATGGAAGATTCCAAGATTAGGGCAGGAAATAAATAAGATGAACCTGGAGCATCTTAGAGTATCAGAAAGTAAGGAAATGCTTAAAAAAAAAAAAAAACTACTGAATTAAAAATGAAGGAGGGGCCCCTGGATGCAACAGTCAGTTAAGTGCCTAACTCTGGGTTTCGGCTTGTGATCATGATCTCAGGGTCCTGGGACCAAGCCCGAGTGGGGTTCTGTGCTCAGCATGGAGTCTGTTTGAGAGTCTCTCTCTCTCTCCCCCTCCCTCTGCCCTTCCCCCTTGTTGGGCACTGGTGATATCTCTCTCTCTCTCATCAATCAATCAATCAATCAATCCTTTAAAAATGAATGGTAAGACAAGTTTGCTTGAAAAAACAAATTCTATAAATATTCATGACTTCTGTTAAATGGTTTTCTAAAACCTTTAAACTTCCTGGCCACTTTAAAGAATCTAAAAATGGGGGCACCTGGCTGGCTCAGTGGGCGACTCTTGATCTCAGGGTTTTGAGTTTGGGCCCCACATTGGGTGTACAGATTACTTAAAAGTAAAATCTTTAAAGAACCCCAAATTATAACTGTATTGGGTGTACTGTTTTTTATCAAAAAGTCGGATGATGCAAAGTTTGACTTGACTCTGTAATTTCAGCAAATGAATGGATGTTGTATTTGAAACCCAGAAAGTCATATGCAGTTTAGTTAGCATTTCCAATCACTTATGAAATGCTTTACGTTTACGGCTGTTTTCTTCTAAGAATTTTTTTAAATTCATTTCCAGCCTGATTTCCTCTTTTAGAAAACTGACTAGTACACCAAGGTTGTTATGATTTCCGGTTTCATCTTCTGCACATTTAAACATTGTCATTATGTTTTATTTTTTAATTTGTTTTTACAAACTTCCTGTCCCTTACAGTCGATTTTATATGCATATTTAAACCTTTGGATAAAAATAAAATTTATATACCCAATTAAAAAAAAAAAAAAAGGACAGGGGCCATCACTTGTTACCCCTACTAAAATCAGAAAGAAGGAAATGCTCTCCTTTGACAATAAGGTCTTTAAGTTAGCTATAAAGAAATTTCCTCACCATAAACACTTTAAACCATTGGAAAAAGTTACCTCAAACTGTAGGATTTCCTCTTGTGATGCATGGATCCAACAGGGATATACCTGAAGACCCTTACTAGTAAAATACACAACAATATCAAAATAAAAGCTTTTTATATAAGAGTAGTTTCAAGATTTTGGTCCTTCCTCGCAAACATTTTGTACAAGGAATAAATGTAGAGAAAAGCAAACATACTAAATACTTTTCCAAAAGAATTTTCAGACAAAATTTCAGAAAAGGATAGGTATTACACATTACCAATTTTGCATAATAATGCTCAAAAGAAAAGCCTTAATACCCAGTGAAAATTACTAACCTTAAAGCTGCAATATAAGCTATGATTTATGATACCAGCACATAATGATGGCCATACCAGGTCAATCCCCATCTTTTCCAGGGCCCCCCCAGAGATATCACATACTCTTCACCCTCTTTCCCTAGGTGTCACCTGTTCCAGATCTTGACTTTACATGTCAGACAATTTTTTCCAAGCAGACACATATCAACTTCAACTCTTACTTCCTGCTCTTTCATATACTGCCCTATTACAGCAGAAAAATCTCACTTTGCTCCATTTATGAGTCACAAAGTAAACTTAATCATGACTGATAAGCCACGAAGAGTGCAAATAATGTACTTACATCCAGGCAAAGGGATTGTGATGAAATTTAAGGCAAAAGTTTTATGTATAAATCAATGTTGTCAACCTCTCCAGTCCATGAAGTAGGCCAGAAACCCTTGTCCCATCTCTCAGTGGGTCTCATCTGTCCTCTGGAGAAGCTGATCCTTGATGGCCTTCTCCCTCAACCGGTCCCCAAGAAAAGAAGCTCTATGAGGGCCTGAATTAGCATCTGTTTTCTTTTCATTTGTAACTCCAGAACTTAGGAATATGCCTGGTACTCAGCAGCAACTCAGTAACTCCTTGTTGCATTAACGAACCAGAACATTCTCTCACGTCTGGTCTATAAACATTTGACTCTTTGGCAATTTGCCACCACTGTCTTTATGACCAGTTATGATTTCTTCAGCTGTCCAGGTTCAGTAGTTACAACAGCTTAATTATGAAATGAGCAGAAATATTTAAGACAAGTACCCCCGAGTATGAGGCAGTGGTAGCATAGTTAAGAAAAACTCTCTGCCCTCCTGAATAGAATATGATTCTGTTCTACAGATAAACGAAGTGCTTGCATACTTCTCATACTGTGGTTTAAAAACATATGGTCCCACATTCATTCATTCAGTAGCTACAACAAACAGTAACAACCAAATGCCAAACCCATTGCACTAAGCATTCGAACTTAGTCACCATGTGGGCAGAGAGAAAAACAGCCTGGCTTGATACCAGCCACATACCTGCTAGAAAACACTACTAAGTTTTAGAAAGTAGCATAAATGTGAAATGACTGCGAAGGGCCAGGAAAACGGAAATCCTCTTTAAAATAAAATAGAACACACTTATATTACAAATCTTGGGGAGCTGCAGGGTTTTAGAACAAAGGTTGATAAACGCTTTGCTGTGTGTCACATTGCTTGGATCCTATGTTTTAGCTTAATACTTGAAATGTCAAGCAATATTTAAGAAGAATTGCTATAAAAGGTGATAGTTTAGGACACACAATCTATCACGGCCATCCAAACAGCCCAACCTCAAAGAAGTGTGGAAACAGAATGCCCGCAGTCTCCTACCTTGGCAATCAGGTTCAACTTCCCAGACCACGCTTAGCATTGTAGCTAACAAGTGCCACAGGGGCAAAATGCACTCATGTAAATATAATTCCTTTTCCCAGATCTTACTGGTACTTCACAGTAGAGGGGTTAACTAGCAGCCTTATTAGACTCAAGAGGAAGAAAAGTCATGAGCATAGGAGACGAATTAGAACGGGATTCTTCCAAATCACACACTGAGTAACTGGCCTCTTTTTGAAAATAGAGGTAACTATGATATAACAATTATTTTCCAAATCATTTTCTTATTGCTTTTGATATCTTTAAACCTCCGCGAAAATGCTAAGCTCTGACCTACATTAGTAAACTGCAATTAACATCAGAATAACTCTACTAGCACAAAAAAAACTGGTAAAGGACTGACTGCTAGAGGCAGAGAACTCAATCTCCTCAAAATAAAGCAAAGTTCCATCAATCTTTAAAAAAAGAATGGTTTGGGCGGAAACAGAGGAAGTATCCCAGGATTTCAGACGTAGGAATGATGCAATTATAATTAATTTCACCACAGCTTGGATTTCCAGTCCTATTAGAGAACCCCTGTCATTTTGTTTGTTTAATATCATGTGGAATCTGAATTTGAATTTGATTTTAAGATTTTATTTATTTGAGAGAGAGCACACAAGCAGGGGGAAAGGAGCAGAGGGAGAGGGAGAAACAGACTCCCGCTGAACAGGGAGCCCGAGGACCTAGGGCTCAATTCCGGGACCCTGAGATCATGACCTGAGCCAAAGGCATACCCTTAACTGACTAAGCCACCCAGGTGCCCCTTGAATTTGATTTTTAAAATATCCAGTGAATGAAATGGTTTGAAGAACCCAGAATATATCCACAGCATTATTTCTGTTTGGGACTTTCCTAAAGCTATCCTCTGCCTTGATTCAACAACTATCCTCTGGACTGTTGATAAACAAGTTTTTAATTTGGCAAGGGTTCAGTGGGTCCTCTCTTCTTCAGACACTGGCATCTGCTTTCAATGTGCTCACAATTTTTATTAGCAAAGAGTGCTGGGAAATGAGTAACTAGAGCAAGGATGGGGGTTTCCATCCCTGCAGGAAGGGGTAAAATTTTTGAAAGCAAGATGGGAGACAGTATGGTAGGTGTACTTGAACCCAACCAATAACACACAATAACAAACAATAATGTTTTCTTTGGTCATTTAAATGTATTGATTTTACAATGCAAATGTAATTTGACATATTTCCCATGGAAATGCATTCTCAATTCTACAGAGCTAAGAACTCTTACCTTCCTAAATACCTCTGCCATTATTCTTTTAAATAATAATCCCCAAGTCCAACCCCCTAAATGAACCTAAAACTTTTCTTATCTAGTGAATAACTATAAATCACCTCAATTGGGGTAAAGAGGGAGGAGTAGAATGGGGCTCTATTCTTACAGAAGAGACACATTAATTTAAAATGCACCTAAAGTAGCTATTGAATTAGATCGAATTGGGTGGCATGGGATTTTGTTGTGTACTTGATAATGCAAAGACGCTTTCCAAGAGCCCATCTAATAGAGCGTGGTGAGAAAGAGGCTTTGAAGACACAATAACATTCTTCCAGCTTTCAAGCTAGAGGCTAAAATCACGAAAGAACCATTCCCTTTTCCGACTTGAGACACATTCCTCACCCAGTTCAAAGGCCTGAGAATCAACAAGTCTGTACGCCGTCTGAAGGTTGTCCCTTGTGGGAACTTGTGAGGGACCAAAGGCTCAGGCTGCAAAATATTTTTAAAGACCTAGTTTTAGGAATGTAAGTTTTTTTATTGGAATGCAGTTTCCACTCCCTAACCCTCCTCACCTCCAAACACATACACACACACACACACACACACACACACACACGCACACACACACGCACGCGTGTGAGACAAGCTTAGGCAAAAGGGAAAGTTTTCATTATAATCCCAATGACTTCCAGGATATCCTACCAATGGAAGTAAAATATTTTCAGAAGTCAAGTCATTACCCATTCTTTAGAAAAACATGCAATATTTATATTCCTTTATCTAACCAGAGGGAATGGGAACAGCTTTGAAAGGAAGGTATTGTTAACTGTGGTTCAAAGAGTGCCTTGGAGGGCGCCTGGGTGGCTCAGTGGGTTAAAGCCTCTGCCTTGGGCTCAGGTCATGATCCTGGGGTCCTGGGATCGCGCCCTGCATCCCCACAAGGCTCTCTGCTCAGCAGGGTGCCTGCTTCCTCCTCTATCTGCCTGTCTCTCCACCTACTTGTGATCTCTCTGTCAAATAAATAAACTAATAAATAATCTTTTTAAAAAAATACAAAAAAAAACCCACAAAAAGTACCTTGGGGTTGGGAAGGGGGCAGAAAGGGCAAGCCAACAAGGAGCTGGGGGGTAGGTGGGAGCCGCCAAGACCGGGATATAAATACACCACTCAACCGGCCCCTCAAAACCCTTTAGGGACCCCCTTCCCTCCTCCCAATATTACGTACATTACCCAGTGTCCCGATTTTGTTTTGTTCTGTAACCTCAGGAACGTTTAAGGAATTTGAGGTTCTGGTGTAAAAAAAATGTAAATACTGGCTGGTAAGAGATCTGAGATGGGGTTCAAGAAACCACTGCCCTGGCTCTGAGTGGGATACTGCCAACCATCTGCATTTGCTTCCGGAGGTTCAGCAACTCTGTGTTGCCAGAGTCAATAACTGTGCTCAGGTGGGAACAATTCTTTCCGACAACTGATGTCTCTGGTTCCATTTCACCCATTGCTCCCCAGCACTCCCCACTAAAAGCCTCCTTCTCTGAGCAAGCGCTGCTCTGACCCAGCTTCCTGTATGTGCCGAAAGGGCAGTTTTGGCAAAGGGACGGAGGGAGGATGGTACAACACGTCCTGTGGCTCGGGGCTCCCTTCTAGTACCGTATTTCAAGTCCAGGCCTGTGGGAGCTGCCTGAGGACTGCTAGGAAGTGCAGTCCTCTGGCCTCGGGCAAATAGCAGAATTAATTTCACCAACCACCACTGGCATTAAAAATATAGATGACAGTATCTCTGGTAGAGAAACCTTGGAAGTCATCTTTCATGTTTTTCTTAGAGGTGAACTTCCAGCTTTCACTCATTCCTTAAGAGGCCGATCTCAAGAGTGAATCAAACTCCAAAGAAAGATCTGAATCTGTGATATAAAAAAAATCCTTGCTATCCCTTCGTGAACCTGAATGACAGAATCACATTATTTACTATTTTCTCCAATCATTTCCTGTCCCCACACTTTGCTGTAACGCAGTTCATTGTTTCCTTTTCTGCCTCCTACAAGCACTGGGAAGACCGGGACCCACCTGTTTCGGTCCCCAGTGCCTGACTCACAGTATGAACTCAAAGTTTATTGAGACAGTATAAGCTTCGTGTTTCTCAAAGAAAAAAGAAAAAAAAAAGGAAAACAGTGATACCACCAATACAAAGGAAATCATTGTATTTCACCCAAAGCTAGGAATATTCATTATAAACATCATAAACATCTAAGAATAACTTTATTCTAGGCATTCAACACGCAACTGATAAATGGTCAACGATTTATAAATACACTTGTACAAGGGTTCTCCCATTAACAAGTAGGATCTAGTTTCCTATCCCTTGAAACGGCATGGCTTTGTGACTTGCTTTGGACAATGGGAGAGGAGCAACTGTGAAGTAAGCAGAGGCTTGAACAACACTTGTGCCCCCCTCACTGCTGCTGGCTGCTCATCCAAATGCGATGTTAAGTTTGGGTTAGCCCGTTCTGTTCAAGCAGCAGCAAACACCAAGTGACAGCCCGCATCATCTACCAGATAAGTGACAGAAACCATCCAGAACCAACCAGCCCTCAGCCAACCGTCCAACCGTCCACGTGAGCTTCCCCACGAGAGACAGACACTGCCCCACTGAACGCAGCCCAACACCAACCCTCAGAACTGCAATCTACCAAATGACTGATGTTCTAAGGCCATCGGTTTTGGGGTGGATTGTTACAGATCAAAGCTAAATGATGCAGACACCTAAGAAACTAGCTTATTTCATAGAGTAAATTCTTTAACCGCTTTCTTAAAAGTTTTCGGAGGTGACTGAATTTCATTCCTCACTCCAGATGATCTGGAAGAAAACTGATATTATTGTTTTAGCATACTCTTATTGCCAAGTCCCCCCAAATGATACAATGTTGGTAATTGTGATTTAAAAGTCATCTGTTACCATATTCTTGAAAGTTTCTATTTTGTAATAATAACTACTCCATCCTATTCACACTGAACCTGGGCCATAATCAGCAAGAACATCAGGACATCAGTTATAAATATTTTCAACCATTAGAGTTCTTCCCTGGTTCAAAGTAGAGATTATTTCAGTCATACCTGTAGTAATACACATCCCCTTAGGAGAGGGAACAGATTCTCTAAATTCCACTAATTTCCTCCAAAGTTATTAATACTTGGAGTGAGAGGAAATCACTAAACAATTTATTCTATTATTTGCATACAATTATTATGTCTAAAATAACCTGTTCCCAGAATTTGAAATGGTTTTGAAATTTGAAATTCTTTCTGCTTATTCCAACAGAAAGCTTTAATTCTTCTGAACTCTAAAAATATGAGACTTTGGTGACCAGAACATCTTTAAAAAGCTCCTTAACCTTTAGAGTTAATCCTACCACACTATATTAAGAACTAGTTATTCACTCTGGTAGAGGGGCAGGGAAGTGCTGACATACTACAGCAGAAGGTACAGAGGAGAAAAGAGAATAATAAAGACTCACACTTAGATGACTTTCCCTTCACAAATGCTTCAAAATTAGAAAAGCAGATCATTTCCTAACTAATGCTTCCCCCCATCACTCGATTATGCTACATGATGTTTTTCTATAACCTGAAGAGTCACAAGAGGCATGGGAATTAAAGAGTACTTTTCTCTTTCCTTTCAACAACAATGAAAAACCAGTCTACTGTAAGAGATATGTTGTCTGCCGTGTTTCTTCAGTGCACAACGTTGGGACCTGAGCAACTGGGCATTTCACCAACTCTCTATTACTAAGCTCCAAAATTTCTGAGCAGTTCATCTCTGGAAACATAAACAAAATCCAGCATTGATGGTGGCCAATGAGAAGAGAGGCAGAGAAACACAAGTGAGAAAGAATCTTATTTTTCACTTTATACCTTTAAGAAGTTTTTCTAAACTACTTGAAACTTATAGCATGTGCATAAATTGCCAACACCAAAAATGAAAGGGAAAAAAAAAAAAAGTGAATAGACCCAGCAAACTATCCTAAAACTATGTGTTCTTCAAAAAAACAACAACAACAAAAAAAAAGTCTTTTTAGGTTTCTGTAAGAAACTACTCTGAACTTAAAAACAAATATTACTGCTCATCATCAAAGCAGAGAAAGCACAAGCAAACACACTTAAGAAACAGCAATGACAAAATCTCAAAGGAGTATATACTTCCAGCCAGAAGCACGCACAGGAACCAGAGGTCAGAGGGTTAAAGCTTTTCACTACTAAAAATAAAAACCACCCACCCAAAGGGGAAAAAAAGTTCTCCAATGATAGAGTTTCTAGGATGGAAAGAAAGGACTACAATGTCTTTCGCACCCCCACCTTCATTCACCCCATGCGTCCTACTCATGAACTTCTGCTCATTTAATACCTGGACCCCTCTCCTGGCTGCTTTGCTTGGACAAAAGAGCCAACGATGTGTTTTTCTGGCTTCTTGCTAATATTGTATTTGCCAGCTGAATATCCAAAAAGAGGCCACTCTTCCAAATAGTCTGAACAGCCTTATGAGCTATTTAAGTAAGCTGGTGTTATTGCCAGCCAGGAAGCCAGGGTTGGAATGACTAAGAAAAGCATAATACTTTGAGGTAGATGGGCACTTTCACCTGGAAAGTGTAAGAAAAATACTGATGTTCATGGATTACATATCCTGAATCTTGATTTTTTTTTCCCCCAGATAAGTTGTGCCATAAGAAATTTGGTAATTACTTGGATGAACTCCCTTCACTACCTTTCTCCCCGTTCCATTTCCCTGTGTCCACCCCCATTCTCTTATTCTCTTAGAACAACTGCTGTTTCCTGAAAAAAAGAGGGAGAGGAACCAACAGGAAACTGAGGTCTGGGGCCCATTTGACTGAAGGCAGACCATTCATGTTGATGGTGGGAGGCAGGTGGCCTCTGATCTTGTACCAGAAAACTAATGTTCTTCTGATTATTCCCCCAATCCCTAAAATTCAAGGATAAGTATGATTATTTCCAGAATCCAAATGAGCCCTTCAAATAATTTTAAAATAAACAGGGACACCATCCTTAGAGACTAATAGATGAATAACAGTGGAAGACAGAGTAATTACTGAATATTTGAGACCTTAAACTACCTGCTATATTTTTATAAATGTCTTCTCTTACATTTTTGCCTGTTTCACATGGATCTGTAACCTTCCTAAAACCAAGAATAATGACTTTCTGTTCAAAATAGATTTTGTTTGCCACACTATATACGTTTAAAGAAAAAAAAAAGAGAGAGAGAGGGAGAAAGAATGCTTCTTTAATCATTTCAACAAACATAACACAACTATCAATTTCTCAAGATTAAGTGAAACTGTTCAGCAACATGACCTAAATACGTCAAGGCAGATCAGAGAACTCACATCAAAGTATTTTTTAGTCAACAGAAAACAGGGTGGAAAGTGTATGAACTTGGGTTTACTGGCATCCTCTTCAGGCCAACCAATTAGCATCCAATGGATGTGTGCTTGGTTCAGACAGGACGAGGGTGGATGGCAGAAAGTGACACAGGGTGGGGAGCAAACAAAGGAACAAACATGGAACAGCAGAAGGAAAGCAGTGAATACTTACCTAGTAAAACTTGACTCAATTAAACATTCAGGGTGGGGTAATAAAACCACAAAATTTCCTCTCTGCTTGAAGACAGATTTGATGATCTAATTAAAATTAGAGCCTGACCAACATATTCAATTCTCCTGCCATCATGAATGAAATGCAAAAAGGAGCTTGGAAAAGAAAAGCTGCCTTTTCAATACAAACACATCATTTTTAAAAGCTCTATTATTCAAAGATCACTGGCTCATTGAGGAAGCACAAATAACATTTATCTAACCAACTTTATTTTACAAATAGATTATAGCAGAGCCTGCAGCAAGAATATTAAAATGGAAAATGTTCCTTTCCCCATAGATGACAGTACCTTATACTCATCTAATCTATCTTCTTTTTTTCTGTGAGAAATGGCAGAGATGCTACCATTTCCACAATGTAAGACAAAGACACGATGTGAGACAAGAGCGTTTGTTGACCATCATTTAAAATAGCTTCACAATAACTTTTTTTTTTACTTAAAAGATTTTATTTATTTACCTGACAGAGACCACAAGTAGGCAGAGAGGCAGGCAGAGAGAGAGAGGGAAGCAGGCTCCCCGCTGAGCAGAGAGCCTGATGTGGGGCTTGATCCAAGGACCCTGGGATCATGACCCGAGCCGAAGGCAGAGGCTTTAACCCACTGAGCCACTCAGGCACCCCCACAATAACTTTTTTTTTCAACTCTTTGATATTAGGTAGAAATTAGCATACTATCATACCATACACATATTAAAATGTAGTTCTATTAAATTAAAACTCAAAGTGATTACAACTTCTAAACATGTTTTAATAACATTTTAAAAAGTATTTTTTGGAGTTGGCCTCGTAGCTATGGACTCGTAAGGCAGGGAATAATAAATCAAATATATAATTGTAATATGGTAAAGAGAGTTACAGAATCTTTAGTGTGAAACTGACTTCAAACTGAATTCATGAGACACTATTTCCCTTGAATACAATTTCCAGTAACTCTGTAACAGGAGGAAATCATTGGGAAAATAGCTTTCTTTGAAACAAAGCCTTACAATTGTGAAGTGTTCCATCATCTTAAAATTACCAACCCACCAAAATAAAAGGAACCATTGATATATTATACAGCTAAGAAATATATATGATTGTAGCAGAAGGACTAGAAAAGAATAAGTCAATGAAGTTCTGAATGAAAGAGTCAATAGACTATTCTAATGATTTATGCAATCCACACAGAGGTACCCAAAGGGTCAAAACTTTTTAATACATTGGCAACTTGACAGCCAAGATAATACTAGGTCAGCAAAGCAGTATACAGCTCAACTAGCAAACCAAAAATCCTAAAACACAAAAAGCTGGAGTACACTCATGCTGTCGGCAAGAGAAATATTGAGCTTATTCACACACCTGACAGAGAAAACTGAAACTAAACAAAAAATTGTAGAAGACTTCTTACTAACCTCACTTGGCCTCTCAGATTTCCTTTCTATTCCCTCCAGTGGATATACCTCACTGAAGGAAGGATTCTGATGGTACAAATGAGAAACATTATCTGTAAACAGACACCTGCAGAAGAAGGGATGATTTCTAATTGAGTAGACAGAATAATGTCACAAACATGGATTGGTTAAAGCTTGACCTGTAAGGTGGGGTGGGTTGCTTCCAACAGCTGACCTTAGGATGCAAGGAACTGCCAACTGACTTGCATTCTCACACATACTGAATATTTTAAAGAGAGAGGAGGGGGAGGAACCCAGTTCAGTCTAGAGAAGGTTCCAAAAATTTAGACTTGTGCAGTCTGGAGGGTTTGTCTTAAGGTCTGTTAAAATCTGCTTCCCTCCAAACTAGAAAGATAAAAATAAGTCCTGAATCAAACCATAAAGAATGATCCAAAAGCTAGAACAGGAGGAAACAATATTCTAATACACTTCATTCTGACCCCATCAACAGCTTCTTCAGAAAGAATCCTCATTACAACTGACCCATTAAAGAATATCAGTCATTCTCTCCAAAATATTCCTATGTTTAGTGCCGCAAAGGAGGTCAGAATAATTTAGAACAAAACTCTCAAGTTACTGATGAGGAAATAGGTCCAGAGAAATTAAGTGACTTGCCCAAGGTCACTTAGCTAGTGAAGGGCACAGGCTATGTTACAACTCAAGATCTCCGGCTCCCAGAAACTGTTTTCCATTGCATCATTCAAGATAAGATAAAGCTATTTTCCAGGAATTTTGATAAACAACAACAAAAAAGGCAAAAAAAAAAAAAAAAAAAACCAACAAAAAACAAAAAACAAAAAAACTCAAACAGCAGGGAGCAGGGGAGGCATGGATTTTGGGCTTCCAAGTCCCTTACTGTAGTAGGCAATATGATAGATAGTATTTTGGGGGGGGGGGGGCAATCAGAGAAATGATTACAATATGTGGAATTTTTTATGAATTTTTTTTAACACAAAAAGCTACTTAAGCAATGACAGAGATTAAGAAGACTGTTAGATGCTCCAAGGTTTCTGGAACAACATAGACACTCTCTCCCATAGCTCAGGAGCATGAGGCATAACATTTACACCAGGGCGGTCCCTCTTCCTTACATTTAGACCTATGGAAAAAACGCTGCCTTTGGGGCTTATGATTCAGTGAGGCATGAGGGATGCTGGCTGGCAACAAAGACTTGTTGGAGAGGGGATGGGGAACACCTCCATTAATTTCCCTCTTACTTTCCTTTATTTTAGAACAGAAAATCAGAACAAATTTTCCATCCTATAAAGTAATACATCTCAGATAACGTTGGTTATGTGAGGGCCACAACCCAAATCCAGCAAGCTTTCAGAAAGTTAGCCCAGTCTGTCCTGATGGGCTTTCACTTGGGCTGTCACTGATCAAAAAACAAATCTGGTTTCAGGAGCTCGAGCAGCATTTCCTCCAACCTCAGCACCAAACTCTGCCCAGGCCCTTGCCGTGAATCTCTAGATTCTCATTATTTGCAAGCTATACCTGGCGTTTTCATTTAACTGTGAGCTCCCCTGGGCCTAGAAGGGTCAGTATTTGTTGATCTTATCTGGCTCCACGCTTTGCAAACTGCAGCCGCTCTCGATATATAGTGTTGACCCTAATACAATTTCCAGCCAAATGAGGTTTTCCTGAATGATCCCCAAACAATGCCAGCCACAGCACTTGTGTTTCCTTCTCCGTTTTTTTCTTTTCCTCTCCTCTTTCCCATCTTAGTAAGGGACATAAATGTTAGAATCTTGAGCCAACCCAATCAATCCTACAACCACGTGCTCGTGGATTTCCAGACAGGAAGATGAAGGAACGTGGCGTCGTGGCGTCGTAGTAAACCGTAGTAAAGAGAGGAGGGAAACAAAATGGGGCATGTCACATGGCCATGGCCTGGATTTTTCTCAATTAAAAATAAGAGGAAGTGTGTGTTTCCAGCCTGTCAGTGGGCTGGTTGGACTTTCTCATTCTTTGGATTCTGGGCTGGATGCACGAATAAGGCTGAGCGCATAACATCCTCTGCGAGGGGGAGTGGGTGGGGGTGCGTATTTGGCTCAGTTCCGCAGGCACAAGAGAAAAGAGGTGGAGGGAGGGAGTTGGGAGGGCTGGTGCCCCAGACGCCCCGCTAAGGGGGCCACCGTTGGACCCGAGACCCAGCAGGAGGCCACGGCCCCCTTCCTACCCCTCCGATTCAAGTCCCACCCCGCGCCCTCCGCAGCGGACAGATATTCACGCTGATTGGCTCTGGCAAGAGCCAATCGGGGCCCTTCCACCCCGCCCACTCAGAGCCAGTCTTGCACCCAAGGCCTGGGGCTCACCAGCAACGCGGACCACGCGGTGGGGCGGGGAAGGGGCCAGGCAGCCCGGCGCCTCCGGGCGACCGGAGTGGGCGGGGTGGGAGATTTGTGAAGGTGGCCTCAGCCCGGCTGCAGATTCCCCAACCCCCGGCTAAAGGGGCTTGGAGGAGGGAGGGAAGCCAAGTGCCAAATAAATAGGGAGGAATGCAGGAAGCGGAGGTGACCCGGGAAACGGGAAAGTGCCACAGCTGAGACGGTATGCGCCAGACAAAAAAGGCCACACAGGGAGGGGAAGAGAAGGAGGGAGGAGGAGGGAGAGATGGGAGGTAGTCCTGGAGGTAGGGAATCCTTGAAATCACAACAAGGAAATGTAGTGAAAGGAAGAGAAATGCCCCCCCCCTTTGGGAGGGGGGCTTAACAAAATGACCAAAAAGGGGGGGGGAGTTAAACGCGCGGCTTGGGTCTGTGCCTTTGCCAAAGCCTGCTCTATCTGCCCAAGCTACAGTTTCAAAACTAAAAAACAAATCGGAGGTAAAGGCTGGTTAAAAATAACTGGGCTGCTGTGTCCTTTCTGCCCTCTTTCTTGGACTCTCAATCCACTCTCTGCAGAGAGTAGGCCACAAGGACTGCGAAATTCTGAAGTGGAGAAAAAGAGGAAAAAAATACGAGGCCAGAAACATGAAATAAGAGGTGGAAAACAAAGGGAACGGGAGAAGGGGCAGCTGGAAAACAAGAACTCAAAATCAGAACCAAGTTGGGGTAGGCACAGGCTGACAAAAATTAGAAACTGGACATAAGGTCAATCAGGACAACCACCAGTCCTGAGTACTTGAGCTGCCTCACAAATGTTCTCACTTACCAAACAGTGAAAAATACTAGACAAGCCTCAATGCTTTAAATGAGGGGTTAGGAGAAAGCACACACCCCTTCTAGCACCCTATTCCCTTCCTGTTCCAGGGTTTTACCTGAGCCGTGAGCAGGAGAGGAAAAAGTACAAATTGCTGAGGAAGTTAGGAAAAGGATGTTTTCACAACCAAAATACTCATTCCTAGGAAAAGCTGTTTGCCAGGGCAGGTCGGATTTTTTGTTTCAGATGATAACTGATGATCAGATCACATCTTTAAACTCAACAGGGCAAAGGCAAGGGAGCAGAATTCAGGATGGAAGGGTGTCAGGTAGCATTTGGTGCCTCATTTAAAACACAGAATTTTTCTGGCATGGGGCTGTCAAGGCACGGTACATTGTAACTCCAACAGTTTTAGGGATATGACTATAAGTTTATTCCAGAATCGTATATTCTCCCTAAGAGAGCTAAGAATAGAAGATCATTTTGCTTTGGTTGGTTTGTTTTTAATGTACCCTCCACATAAAGAGGATTTTATTTCAAAGCCCCTTTAAAGGTGAAAACTCTATTTGGTCATCACTTTCTTTCAGAGCAAAATATTTCTTCTCTCTATAAAGAGAAACCTGTTCAAACCAAGAAAACAGGTGAGAACCATTTATTATTTCCTAGCCTCTTTCCTCTTCTCTAAAATGAAAATTTTGGTTCTGCTGGGTTTGTTTCCTTCAAATCCTCGTTAGTTTATAAATGAAACATCTTGCAACACAAATGGCTAAAGTATTAGAGGGATTCACATTCCCTAAAACATCATTTTTTTATCATTTAAAAATAACCAAAGTTTCTAACTGTTGGTATTGACATATATAATTAAATCTGTTGTAGTGAATCAAGAAAGTAAACACTGAATGCTAATCAAATGATACTTGTATATCATACCACCTAAAATCTGAGTCTGAATGTTTGTGTACCTATATCTTGTTCTAGAAAACAGCGAATGATATGGGTCAGATATTAGAAACTGGTTAGAATCAAGGAGACTGAGACCACATAATTATCAAATACCTACCAAGAGGAACCCCATGCACAATTTCTGATGACTGGACACACACTTAAAAGCTCGTTCTATGAAGCATCCATCAAAAAGTCTATCACAAGATAATGAGTTTGTCAGAATAAAGTGTTTCCAAATGCTGGAAACTTCTGCATTGCCAACTCATTATTTGCAAACTATACTCCTCTTTTCTTCCCACAATTATGACCACCAGAAAACAGCCTCAACAGAATGAAGGACAGGCAAATTTCCTATTACAAGTGTTTTTCATTTTCAATAGAGCCTTAGCCACCAAAGATGGAAAGCCAACTTTCAACACGTACTGGGGTGCCTAATCTTGCACTGAAAGGCAAACAATAAACGCTCTAAAAATGGAAGAGTACTCCTAGCATTTCCAGCTAATGCAAAACAAAAGCATTTCCCTAACACAATACTCCTTCTTTTCAAAGTAAAAATGTTAAATAATTTCACAGAAGATGTACAGTAGCCCCCAAATGATCTGTGTGATGTCTCCCTGCAGGCCTTTGCAAGAGCAGACAACTATAAGGCAGACACGCTGGGATGAATTTCCATAACTCTTCACTAATAATGCGTCCCAGACTCACGCAGACTTTACTGCAGACCCCGTGCCGAAGCAGCCATACCTGTGAGGTGGTGGGCCAGTGTGTGCAAGATATTTCACAAACCCTGGCTCAAGAGCAAAAAGAGAATGTCACCCATAATTACTTTCTACAGAGAATCATAAATAGACAGGCATTTCTCCCTAAATATGTAAGCCTAAAACAAGCTCTTACTCCTGGATCTTTTTAAGGCAGCAAGAATAAAAACTGATGTTTCCGCTGCTATTTATGTTGCCTCGGTATTGTGAAATCACAGAATTAAAGTACACGGAGCAACTTGATAAGATCACACTTCAGAGCTCCAAGAAACTATCTGAAATGAAGGGTTTGGTTCAGCCCCTATGCTAACAAATGTTTCTGTTGAGCTGTTCCTTCTAGGGACTGACCTAAATATATAGTCAAAAGAAAACTTCAGTAAAGAGAACAAGGTTCTTTCTTATATATGAACTTCACAAACCTCAGAACTGGTATAGGGTGTATATTTTACTAATACTACCATAAGTACTTCACTTGGAAGCCTCAAATGAAAGGCCTCCAGGGCCGCAGCTCCAGCGGGCTTACTGGACAGTCAGCCAAGTGTCCTGGTCCCAGGAGCACCTTGTGTGCCCTCTCCTCCCCCATCCTGTGAAAGTACTCCCTAAGGAAGCAGCAAGCAGGAGAGGAAAGGGGCCTAGGCAAAGAAGAAGAGAATTCCAGCAGAAGGTTAAAAGCAGTTTTGTCTTCTGACTTTGTCACCATGAAACGCACCTGCTGTGATGTCCAGTTGAGCTACTGGAGGTCCTCTGGCTGCTTCTGGAAACTGATGCTGGCATAGGCGCTTAAATCCTCACTGGAGCGGCTGGTTGAGCTGCTCTCACTGCTGCCCAGAGGCTGATGAGGGGGCGGGGGCGGGGGTGGCTGCGGTTGAGGGGGGCGCTCCTGAGGGCGCTGTTTGAAGTCCTTGACCAGATCCAGGTCTATGTAGTTAAGCCCATTCTCCAAACCCCCAGCAGTCCCACACACTGGGGACGGCTCCTTGGCGGCTCCCCCGAGCTCCCCAGGCCTCAGCCACACATTCTCAAAGGAAGCAGAACTGTGGCGTTTCATATCCTCCGTGCTGCTGCTGCCACCACCGCCGCCCCCTACAGCTGCCCCCCCTCCAAAGGGCACTGTGTTGCCCGCCCGGGTGGCACTAGGTGTGGAGGAGAAGGTCTCAGAGCTATGCCTCCTCCGGCACCCTTGTGGGTCCGCACGGATCACTTTGGCACTCTGGTTCCGGTTGGGACTGAGGTTGACCCGGGTGAAGGCGCTCATGGCCCCAGGTCCCTGTGGGGCTCCCAGCAGGGAAGAGTGAGCCACCAGCTCCCCTGCTTTCTGAGGCGCAGTGGTGGGGGAAGCAGAGGCTGCAGAGGATGAGGGAGCCGCTGCTGTGGCCCCTGGAAGGCCGGCCTCCTCCACAACGCCTGTCCTCATGTCAGCATAGCTGATGGGGGCAACTGGTGAGGTGTCCACATAGCTCTGCCCGGGACAACCCATCTGCATGGTCATGTAGTCCCCCCGGCTGCTGGGCACTGCCCGGGTAGGCCGGCACATGCTAGCAGCTCCAGGAGGTGCAGGGCCCACTCTGCCTGGCTGGACCCCAGCGCTCTCCTGCCAGGTCGCCCTCCGGCCTGGCCCCAGGTCCATGTTCATGTATTCCTCCGTGCCAGTCTCTTCCTCTCGGGGAGCTGGCTGGAGCTGGGACGGACACCTGACAGAAGGCGAGCTGCGGGAAGCCACAGGACCAGACAAGTAACCTGGCTGATCACTCCCAAATTCAATGTTCACATATTCCCCGGGGCTCTTGGGCTCTGGAGGGTGCAGCAGGGACGGCTGTTGCTGCTGCTCTCGGACCCGAGGTAAGGTGCTGGCCTTGGGATCCCCCAGCGACAGCCTCGTGGGCCGAGCCAGGCGGCTGTTGGTCTGGGCAGCTGTGTCCACCTTTCGAGGCAGATGGGGCTGCAGGACCTGATGGTGGATATGTGGGAGGCCAGGATCTGGCCTCACCCCACAGTATCCCCCTCCCAGGCTGTCGCTGCTGGTGGAGGAGGAAGAATCTTCTGCCGCTGCAGCATAGAGAAGGCGACCAGAGCTGGAGGAAAGGCGTAGGTGTTGGTGCCGAGCACTCTCCTCCAGCTCCCCGGGGCGCTGGGTGTGCTTAAAGGACCTTGGCAATGAATAGTAGGAGAGAACTGGCTTGTGCTGGGGGTCTTCCGGGCCATAGTAGCAGTCGGAGGGGCTGCTGGTGTTGGAGTCCCCCACTGGTGACATGTTCATGTAGTCACCAGTACAAGACAAGAGCTTGCTGCTGCCACTCTCCCCAGACAGCTTGGGATGCGGCAGGGCAGAACCATGGTGGCCCCCGACCCCATTTGTCCACAGCTTGCCATAGCTGCTCCCGGAAGGGGCAGCGCCAGTGCTGCTGCTGGGCCCACCTCCAATGTCAGGGGAGCAGCTGCCGCTTGGGGACATCATCATGTAGCCATTGGGGTCCACTCGCTGGGGATGGCGTCTGATTGGGTTGATGATCTGCTGGGGCGCAGACACGCTCTTGGGGCTCATGGGCATGTAGTCCCCACTGCCCTTTCGGCTGCTGGGCACTGGCGCCACTCCTGGGGACATGGGCATGTAGCCATCATCAGTGTGGAGAGTGGAGGCGTCTGGGCGGTGGTGGCCCCCACGCCGGTCCAAAGGGTGCATTTCCAGACCCTCCTCAGGGTAGGAGTGGGTGGGCACGAAGGCAGAGTGCCGGTAGCCAGGCGGTCGGCCTCCACTGCCACCTCCTGGTGGGTAGGCAGGCATCATCTCCGTGTATTCCTCAATGGAAGCCACAGAGGACTGGGATGGGGTCTTCTGGTGGGAAATGGTAGGGGACGTGCCAGCAGAGTGAGTCCGCTTTCGGAACCGATTATCCAGATCTGTAGCACTGGCTGCTTCATCCCCAGCCAGGGCTGGGCTCGTGCCCAAACCAGTTCCTGGGATGTGGCGGTGACCGTTGCCACCCCGAGGCAAAATGTAGTGACCATTGGGGGCGGCAAGGGTGGAGGACCCTTTGCCCCCCATGCAGATGTAGTTGCTCAGCTCCTCCTCACCGCGGGCTGGTGGGGTGTGGCCCAGGGAATCCGGGGTGACACTGCGGAAGGAACTTCGGAAATCGCAAGGGCTGGAGCCGTACTCATCCGAGGAGATGAAGCCGCCATCGCTGGGGGATCCCGACACAGAAGCACTAGACCTCCGTGGGAAAAGACAGTCCGAGGTGGAGCCGTGGCCACTGGTGCTGCTGGACGACAGACTGACCGGGCTGGTGGCAGAAGGTGAGCAGCGAGAGGAAGGCATGGGGATGGAGCGGCTGTGGTTGAGAGGGGGGTGTAGCCGGGAGCCGCCGCGATGCCGGTGGGCGTGGGTCCTGTTGGTGCTAGGACTCACAGGGCTGCCGTCCACCGAGGCCGGCCGGGACATGGTGCCTTCGCCATCACTGGACGCGCGCACACGGAAAGAGCCCTGCTTGCCGCCCACCATGCTGGCGGGAGAGGTGGCGGTGATGCTCTCGGTGCGAGAGCGGCGCGTCAACCCCACCTGGCTGGGCGGGGGGTTGTTGAGATGGTGCCTGCGCAGGGGGACGCTGATAGGGTTGGAGCAGTTGGAAGAGGACTGGCTCTTACTTCGAGGACGGAACTCGTCGCTCATGGCCCTCATGGCCTCCAGGATTGTCTCATGCATGTTCTGGGCCACCACAGAGTCATCCACCTGCATCCAGAACTCCCCGGGTCCCGTCACTGCGGAACGGCCCACCTCGATGAAGAAGAAGTTCTCTGAGTGGCCGCAGCGTCTGATGTTCATCAGCTGCAGCACCACAGCCGCCGCCTCGGAGTTCAGCTTCACGAAGCTGATGGTCTTGCTGGTCAGGCAGAGACGGTAGATGCCAATCAGGTTCTTTGTCTGACCCAGGCCCTTGGGCTTCAGGATCACCTGCCAGACCTCCTTGAACGCAGGTCCTGGGGGCACGTCCCCGTAGCTCAAGTCCTCCCCAGCCTCCCCGAGGCCAGAGCTGCCGCTGCAGCTGCCCCCACCTCCTCCTGCCCCAGGGGCTGCCGCCCCATCGTGGTGGCCCTTGGCCCGGTTGTGCAGCTGCAGGAGGGCCTGGTACCAGCTGTCCTGCTCGGCCTCGCTGTCCGCCGCGATGGCAAAGTGCTCGTCCCGGGTGTAAAGGGCCACCAGGTGCTTGTTCTTGGAGTCGGCCCGCTTGTTGATGTTGAAACAGCTCTCGAGGGGGATCGAGCGTTTGGGGGCGCTCGACTTGTGCCGCCACTTCTTCTCGTTCTCGTAGTACTCGAGGCGCGCCGGGCCCCCCGCCTCGCTGGCCGCCCGCAGCACGAAGAAGCGCTTGTGCATGCTCTTGGGTTTGCGCAGGTAGCCCACCTTGCGCACGTCCGAGAAGCCGTCGGTCTCGGGAGGGCTCGCCATGCTGCCGCCGCCGCCACCACCGCCGAGGAGAGGGAGGCGCCGAAAAACAACCGGGTGGGGGGCGGAGGCTCCTTGCCGCGGCCCCGCACATGCAAACAGGGCTGGAGACAGCCGAACCCCCGACTCCAAAAGCCACGCCGCCCCCGGCGCCGGGGAGGGGCAGCCGAAGGGGGACGCAGCTGCTGCGCCAAGGAGACGGCCTCGGCCGGAGTTTACGGGCGTTTCATGCCCTGGGGGGGAGGCAGTGCGTCCAGGGTGAGTGAAGCCCGGATCCTCCGAGAGCCGAGTCTCCTCGCAGCCGCCGCGGCCAGGAAGGGGCGAAGATGCATCTCTTGCCACCCGGGCTGGAGTCTGGCGCAGACGGGCGGCGGCGGCCGGGAGGTCCCCGCGTTGCCCCTCCAGGCGCGCGCGCCTTTCCTCCTGAGTTCCCCTCTGGAAGTAGCGATTCCCGAGGCAAATTAAATATCCTTGGGCAGGAGGAGGCGAGCTGCCAAGTCCCAACGTTGCACGGGGTTCTCCCTCCTCCTCCTCCTTCGCCGCCTCCTCCGCCTCCTCCCACCCCCCAACCGCCCCGCCGCCACCAGCCGCCCAAATACCAGCTCAATCGCAGAGACCGCGGCGCTGCGGCTGTTGCTGCTGCTGCTGCTGCCGCCGCCCGCAGACCGGTCCGCTGCAGCCCCCATTCGGGCCCATCTCGGCGGGCGGAGAAAGTGCCTTTACCACGCAAAACGCTACTAGGCAGCCGAGGGAGCTGGGGACGCGCCGGAGGGACAGGCTCATCCCTGCCCCTCGCTCCAGTCGGCAGGCGAGGAGGGGAGGGGACGAGGGCGGGAGGCAAAGGGGGAGATTTGGGAAGGAGTGGGGAAGACGCCTCTTCCCCGGGAGGCGCTGCCTCTGCAGTTACTTCTCCCCTCCTCCCTCCCCCTCCTCGGAGAGTTGCCGAGAGCCCCAACCAAAACAAGCGGCGGCGTCTGGCTCTGCGCGCCGGCCCCCGCCGACCGCGCCGCCGTCTCACTCGGAGGAGAAAAACACGTGACGGAGCCTCCGAGCTCCGCAGCCCGGCCGCCGCCGCCGCCGCCGCGCGGGGAGGCTCTCGCCCGGGTCTCTACATTCCCGGCCGAGCCCGCCCCGCGCCCGCCCCTCTCCCTCCCCCGGCCGTGCCGCAGCGGCGCCCGCCCTGGGCCCCAGCGCAGCGCTCGGGCAGCGCCCCTGCGCGGCCGCCAGCCCCGGCGCTGAGCCGTCCTCCCCGCGCGCCACCCAGGGCGCCCCCGGCCCGCAGGAATCCCCGCCGCGAGTGCGGGCGGGTGTGTTTGGGTGGCTACCCGAAAGCACGAGGGGAGTCTGGGAAAACGGCAGCGGGGGGGCGAGCTCGGGAAGACGCAGGAGTGAGGGTGGGGGGCGGCGGGGGGGGCTCTGCGGCTACGGGGCTCTGAGTGGGAGGGTCCAGGGAGGAGGGGGCGCGGGAGCTGGGCTTGATCTTACCTAACAGGTAAGATCGACCCCTAGAGAGGGAGGTTTCTAGTCAAGCCTTTTTCTCCCAGAACATATAAAAGCTAGATTTCAGTTTCAGGGTGATAGGCCACAGTGAGGAAATCTGTATTTTTATAAGGTCTACTAAGGGACTTCTGGGCCAGCCTTCCACCTTGGAGTCCCCGAAATCACTGCAGGGCGATACCTCGAAGGAACAGAGGGGCGCCCAAGGGCATATTTTGGGGGATTCTGGTCACTCCGAAATGAAAAGAGGGATCCCGGTATTGTGTCCTCTGGCTCTGTGGGGCTAGCCGCTGATCAACTAGGAAGAAAATGTAAATATCACGGCTCCCCCCACCTTCTTCCTAGGGAAGGGGCGGGGATTCACAGGGGTAAAGTCTTGGCGAGAAAATGAGATGCCCCTTATATTCCGGAATCTATCTGTGTTTTTTAAAAAGATGTTAGGGACCTAGAGAGGGTTCATAAGGCCAAAACCCTACTGTGTAAATAATTGGCTTAAGTGTTTGTTTCACGCACAGCTTCCACACCCATTGAACCGCTCTATAAAATTTTTACCCTTAACCACAAGGATAATCGGGAGAAAACAAGGATCGTGCCAGCTCGACGCTAAGGGAAAATGGGTACTTCACGAGTAGAACAGGCCCGCATCCTGGATCTACTTGAACAGACTCTTAGTTACCTCGGGGTATCATTCTCACCACAAGCAAACGCTCGCCAAAGTTGTTTTTTTCTTTTTTTTTTTTTCTTTTCTTTTCTTTCTTTTTTTTTTTTTTTTAAGCTGACCTATAAACGAGCAGGGTCTCCCTTGCTTGTCCGGCTGGCAGTAAGGACCCTACGAAGACGACGTTTGTCACTTGGTGTAGTACTGTCTTATTTATCCCCCTCCCCACTCCTGGCCGGCTTAGGGTTTCCGTCTCCTCTCCACGCCGGAGACCGTCCTTTGCCTCCAGCTCTCGGACACTGCGGGATGCTCGCGGGGAAACGCAGCGGTGGAAGTGCTGGGCATGCTCGGTGGCCCCGCGGGCTCGGCGGCGAGGAGCGCGCCTGGGCCTAAAACGGGGATGGGGGGCGGGGGCTGCTTCTTGGGGAAGCCTGCTGATTGGTAGGCCTGCCTGTCTTTCAAGCCTTGCATGGCAGGAGGGGAGGTGGGGACAGAGGGTGAGGGTACCAAGGTAGGTTGCGAAGCGTAGTGAAGAAAAAAAAAAAAAGAGAGAAGAACCATAGGCGCCATTCAGTGGCGTATGTTACGTGAATTGGGGGACCCGGCATCTGCGGAAGTCTGGGAGCTTCTCATTTCTCCTCTTACCTTCAGGCTCCCCAACATCATGCGGGCTCATCTAAACCTGGTTAATCTATAATTTGTGTACACACTGTTGAATTGAGAGCCCGCCCTTCTCTCCCTCTGACAGCTTGGGGATGAGGGCACACGTGCCCACTACAGCAAAGCTATAAATAGCAGATATTTGGAGCTGGTAACGAGGCGGTAACCACAGGGGCCGAGTTGCTGGGAGCATAGCTTGCTTAATGGGGAGCAGGGGAGGGGGATGCGAGGCCGGGAAGACTGAAGTTAGTAGTAAAGTGTAATTGTGTGGGGGTTTACCCTTGGCAAGAAAAAAGTAAGATAAAAAGGTTGTTTTTTAGTAACAACGTAATCTAAGGCCAAAGGGCTTTTTACAGGTTTGATGGTTAGCGCGGGTCGAGTGGAGAATATTTCACATAGTGCATAGACTTTAACTTTTCAAATGACCTTCTTCCTCCGCCTACCTGCCCCCCAAAACTAAAGGGAATATACCTCTATAGAAAACAAAATATTCGTTGCTAAAAGGAGAAGGCAGGAAGATCAATTTAATTTGCAAATATTCTGTAATAACCTTCACAAAAAGGTTTGTATTTTAATCATATAAAAGAAATTATTACATAATATAAAAATCCTTTTTAAAAATATGTCTCAGTGGGAAAGGATTTCTGCCCTAAAAATTCAATTTCAGGTCTAAAATGTCCTATAGAAATCATGCAATAAGCCAGATTGCTGCGACAAATTCTGTTCAGACCAGCGGGTTTCAGGCGGAGAGTAGTTGCTGATCATGGGATGTTAACTGCCATTTCTTCCTACTTTCTAATGTTTTACTACCAACGTTAAAGATGGTTGGTATTTACCCTAATTATACTATAGTAAGTTAATTTGTTCTTCACTTTTTTTATTTATTAATGGGTTGAGATAACTCTGGAAACGCACATTTGGTTCGTATAAGATACAGACTAGAAAGAGATGCTTTTGTGGAATCTGAAGTAGTTTGGAGCAGGTACAAGTATTATCCTGTCACCATACGCTAAATTAGTCTTGTGGCATACTGTAATGAAATACGCAGTATGAAACATTAAGTCCTAGTTGAAAATTCACTGAAACCAAAAAGCAACCTATTACCAAATATATTGCTCAATGCTGCCATCTATAGGCTAGAGATGATTTGTGTAATAGACTAAAGTGCATCTTAAAACTGAAACAGCAGAAAAGGCTCATCAGAACACTGGGACTGTTATGTTGATATTCACAAATGAAGTTATGATTCTAGGAGCTAAAACTGAGTATGCCATGGATGCACTATTGGACAATATGTCTACAATTAGCTTTGAAGTGAAAAAATTGATCTATGTGTAATGCTATCAGGGACATACACAAACTTTATAAATTATTACATATATCCTTAAAGTGATCTCTAACTAGAAACTTATTTTGGTTATTAATTAATATGTTGTAAGTTAAACATTTTATATTTTGTCAACATAGAGAAGTATAAGTTACTGTCAAAAATAACAGATATTAGATTTGAATTGGCTGAAGGCACAACTAAGCATTTGACAATTAGAAAGTATTTCCTATATCAAAACGTGTTCTACTTAGGACAAATAGCTTGTACCTGGAGGAACTGCTTAAATATTATCATCTGTTTAAAAAAATGGCAAATTAGAATGATTCTTGAAGGGAAATAAAAACCTGCCAATTTTCCAATTGTAATATCTACTTTTTATTTTAAGATAGCTTCATAGTAACAAATATTTGAATGCCTACTCTGCAAGGTTATATGAAATATGTAAAAGAGACAGCTTCTTATACCTTTCATGGGATATTAAGAGATACAAAATAAAGATGAATGATACCCAAAGTAGTGTGTATGTGTGGGGGGTGTTAAATGTTGGATAACGGGTATTTACTGAGAGCAGGTGGAGATCACGGTGGATGAAATAACTAAAGAAATCTTTGTGAAAGAGAGAAACTTTAAGCTTGAATTTGAAGGGTGGCTCTCACTTAGGTAAGTGATAGGCAATTTTTTCCTCATTCGGGTGCTGTGGAGTACCTCCTTTATCAGGCATGAAGCTGGGCACAGAAGATTTAGATTCCTGACATATGATCCTGCCCACAGGAAGCTTACAGTAAAGGTGAGAAACAAATGAGGACAATTACAGAGCACTGTGATCTCTCTTTTAAAAAGTAGGCACAGGGGCGCCTGGGGAGCTCAGTGGGTTAAGGCCTCTGCCTTCGGTTCAGGTCATGATCACAGGGTCCTGGGATCAAGCCCCACTTCGGGCTCTCTGCTCAGCAGGGAGCCTGCTTCCTCCTCTCCTGCCTGCCTCTCCACCTACTTGTGATCTCTATCTGTCAAATAAATAAATAAAATCTTAAAAAAAAAAAAAGAATTTAGGAAATGCCTTTAAAAAAAAAAAGTAGGCACAGCACAAATGAGATCCAATAACAACCTATCACCTTCTGCTTTAAAAGTCATCGATCACAAACAATATGATTTGGGAGCCTGGAGATGCCCCTCCCTTAATAACCTTGTTCTCTCGCTCCCTCTTTTAAAGATTTATTTATATATTTGAGAGAGAGAGAGCGAGAGTTCGCAAGTGGGGGAAGGGGCAGAGGGAGAGAAACCTCAAGCAGACTCCGTGCGGAGCATGGAGCCCAACTGAGGGCTTGATTCTACAACCCATGAGATCATAGCCTGAGCTGAAACCAAGAGTCCACTGCTTACCCGACTGAGCCCCCAGGTGCCGCAGCCTTGTTCTTTTGTAATTAAAATCTCTCCTCCTTTCAGATTTAAAAAAAAAAAAAAAAAAGGTGAAGTTGGGAAATTGAAAGTGATCTAGAAAGATGTGTTGGGCTTGAGAATCTGCTAGATCAAGGCTTCCCAAACCTGAGAATGTTGTTAAAGCACAGGTTCTGATTCAGAAGGTCACGGGCAGGCTGCTGTCCTACATTTCTGACCCATTCCCAGGGATACTGATTCTGCCTGTATGTGTGGGCACCACCTTTTCTTTAGCACAGTTTCGGATAACTAATAATTGGTCGAAAGGCATGAGAATATGCTGCTGGGAAATGCAAGCCGAGTGCTTACATTTCAGTATTCCAGACATTCCAAGAGAACAACAGCAATAAAGATTCTACTTAACTGAGGCACTATTGCATTGGGCCTTCTCTCTCTTCATTCACAGGTATCAAATCTTTCTGACAAGTGTGAAGAGTTATTGTCTCTCTTAAATACTTGTGTGAGTGTCTTCCTAAATGTGATTAAAAATGTAGAGTTCTGGCTACATCCAAGTCCTACAGAACCAAAATCTCTTAGAGAATGCTGGACCCCCACCATCTGCATTTTATTTGTTTTTTTCACCATCTGCATTTTAAGCAGCATTCCAAGAGACTCTTATTCACACTAAATTTTAAGAATCAGTGGCTTAGGTACAAAGGAAAATGTTTAATTAAATATATTGGGAACAGGTGAATGCACAGCCCTAGCCAGTAAACAAAAGTCTTTATCTGTGGGCTATTTACTGTATCTGGGGGGATCAGGCAGTGACCCAGGCCTGGTACGTCTCTTGGGTCTTTGAGAAAAATTAGTTACAGGCAGTCAGCCAGTGAGAATCCAGTTCTGCTCTGATTTTGATTTCATCCTCCCTCTATCCTGGAGAACTCAGAGAAGATAAACACGCTGAGAACTAACACAGGATTTTAGAAAGGTGTTAACACCCTCAACAGACTATTTCAAACTTTTTGCTGTTTTTGCTATAAACAAAGCATCAAATAAACAGATGACTGAGGTTAGAAGAGAGGGAGAAAGTGAAAACTCTATGTCACTATTTAATTCTTCGATTTTGGAAATTTTGTTGATGGGTGATTTTTTTTAGATTCGTCCCTAATCACTGACACCTATCTAAAAGACTTGCTTTGTCTTTTTAAAAATTTTATTGATTTAATATATTCTCATTTTCTATATTCTTTGGTAAGAACTGGAGGTTTGCCAGTCAATTTATCATCTTAGATAATGCTACCAAGTCTTTTGTTCACTTAATCCAAGGAAGGAATCCCCAGCTATTTCTTGTATTCAAAGAGACGTCTGTTCTGTCTAGAAAAGCATGTGTCTAGAAAGATTTGTAGACTTTACAATACCTCTTGTTGGTTTTCCCCCATTGTTCATCTTAAAGTTGTCTTTTTGGTACAGTATGCTTAGTCTAAAATTTGATAACCAAAAAATGTCTTCAAGATAATTCTGCAATTTTACTTGTTTTTTAATAAGAATGTCCATGATGATGAAGTTGTAATGCCTTCTATTGAGTAGTCAGGACCTGGAAGTAAAATATTGGTTTTCCTAACAAAGAATCCCCAGGTCTCCCAAGGCCCCTCACTTTTCTCCCACCACCCCCCTTAATGGGAAGATTAATAATCACATCTTTTATTTCTTTTCTCCTTTTCCTTCTCCTTCTTCTTCTTCTTGAAGTAACTCTTCAAACTGGGACTGGCTTATGATTTCAAGTTCCTTTACTTAATAACAAAAACCGGAGACACCTGGGTGGCTCAGTTGGTTAAGTGTCTGCCTTCATGGCTGGCTCAGGTCATGATCACTGAGGTCCTGGGATGGAGCCTGGTGTCAGGCTCCCCATTCAGTGAGGAGTCTGCTTCTCCCCCAAACCCCCACTAGTTCTCTCTCCCTCTCTCTCAAATAAATAAAATCTTAAAACAAAAACAAAACCCAACTGATTAGGATCTTAGGAATATGTGTGGATTAGGAACATGTGAGTTGATTTGAACTCAAGACGTGTAATTACATCGATACCTCTGGTGTTGCCTGGTGTGGTTCTACATGTGGGCAGAGGGTCACCCACATCAGAATTACCTGGGCACTTGTTCAATGTGCCGCTCTTTCTATCCCACCCCTGGCTCTACTAAATCAGGTGCTCTCTAGGTTAATGTGCTCTTCCCCCATTGAGTTTTTAAAGATTTTTTAAAATTTATTCATTTGTGAGAGATACAGAGACAGAGCAAGCATAAGCAGGGGGAGGGGCAGAGAGAAGGGGAGAAGCAGACTCCCCGTGGAGCTGGAAGCCTGACATGGGACTCAACCCTAAGACCTGGAGATCATGACAGGAGCGGAAGGTGGATGCCCAACCAGCTGAGCCACCCAGGTGTCCCTCCCCCATTGAATTTTATGTGTGCTAAGATTTGAAAACCACTCATCAGCCTAAATCTAAAACCATATATTTTAAATGAAAATATTATATGAAATACACAAGAACTAACTTTTGGTCAATAGTTTTATTCTGAAATATTCTACTGCAGTGACTTAAAAACTTTTTTTTTGTAAAAATTTAATTATTTATTAGAGTAAGAGAGAGAGGGGAGAGAGGGAGAGAGAAACCTAAGCAAACTCTAGGCTGAGAACAGAGCCCGACATGGGGCTTGATCCCACAACCCCAAGATCAGGGCCTGAGTGGAAATCAAGAGTTGGCTGCTTAACTGGCTGCACCACCCGGGTGCTCCATGACTTAAAAACTCCATGACACCTGGTAAAAAATATTTGCAAACACATTGTACATCAAGCCCTGTACACATGCAGGCAAGTGCCTGAAATACAACCTATCCTTGTGTCTTGCAGTGCACTCAAATCTTTTTGCTCTTCCCTCTCTCTTTCTCATGCTCTTCTTCCTTTAATGCTTGCTAGGACCCACTAAATTAGTTTCCCAGCACATGAAGGTGTTACGATCTGCAGTTGCCTCACTCTGTGAGTATTTCTGAATTCCAAAGCAACCACCACTTCTAGTTCCTTCATTGTGTTAACCATCAAGTCTCTTAAGGAGGAAATGCATATCATACTTCCAATGGATTCTAGTTCATTTAAATTTATACTATTTTTAGTATGAACCAAATATGATTTTTCCACTACCTTTTTTCTTAAGCTGAAGCCACTCTGTCCCTGCTAAGCCATGAACTCTGCTACACTTGAATTTTCCATGTATCTTAACAATAGAAATCTAAATACAGGTGAAAGGCGAATTGAGAACACAATGTAATTCATTACTATTTTCTTGAAGATTACAGGCATTTATTATCATGCCCCCATTTTATTCTCTTGTAATATTGAGTGAATGTCACTTACTTTGCCCTGTGTATAAAGCATTTGGGGGAGAGAGGTAAAATAGACATAAATGCATGTAAAATATATTCATGTAATTTTATATTTTATTTTCCACCAGTTTTGGATTGAGGCTACCTAGGAAAGGGACTCTCCTTTTTTTGTTGTTGTTGTAAAGGAGATGTATTTAAAAATGAATTACTTATTAGTAATTAAAAATTAGTTTCATTAAACTAGTTAAAATGTTAAATGTCATTTTCTAACCAATTTACCAAACATAAATTTCTCCAAGTACTAGGAAATTCAGGTTTTTTTTAAGATTTTTATTTATCTCTTTGAAAGACAGAGATCACAAGTAGTCAGAGATGCAGGCAGAGAGAGAGGGGGAAGCAGGCTCCTCGCTGAGCAGAGAGCCCGATGTGGGGCTCGATCCCAGGACTGGGATCATGACCTGAGCCGAAGGCAGAGGCCTCAACCACTGAGCCACCCAGGCGCCCCGGAAGTTCAGTTTTTAAGGGCTAATTCTCATTCATTCACTCAACAAATATTTACTGAACATTTACTATTTGTCAGTTGCTATTATACGTGCTTGAGATACAGCACAAAGCAGATAGGTATCTGCTCTCAGTAAGGAAAGACAAATGGCAATAAAACTAAACATCTTAAATGATCATAACATCTAGTATGTCATGATAAGTACTATGAAAAAAAAATAAGTCAAGATTAGGAGGTTTGGGAGTGCTGGGAGTGGCAGAGGGTTACTATTATAAGTAGGTGGTCCATCCAGGTACATCTCATTCAAGAAGGTAACATTGAGATCTGAAGGAGAGACCTAATAGCCAACTGGAAAATGGTGAAGTGTTTATGCAGAGGAAATAGCCAGTGCAAAGGGCCCAAATTAGGAACATGCAAATTAGAAATGTGCCAAATTGGCACATTCAAGGAAACAGTGAGGAAGGAAGAGTTGTTGAGGCCAAGTCGGGGAGGAGAGACTAGGAAGAAGAGAGATTGAAGATAGCACAGGAGTTAAAATCAGAGAAGATCATGTGGGTCATTTCAAGAACTTTGGTTTTTACGCCGAATGAGGTGAAAGCAGCTGGAGGGTGTTTCACAGAGCATTGGGAGAATCTGACTTATATTCCAGAGACCCATGTGGCAGTTCTGTTGGGAACAGACTGTCAAGGGAGAGAAGATAGTAGTGAAGGCAGAGGTGGAGAGACTTGTTAACAGGCTATGGCAGAAATCTAATCAAGAGGTGGAGATCCAGCTGGCAGTGGAGACGGGGAGGAAGTGGTCAATTCTGAGTATATTTTGAAGGTGGAGTAAGTAGGATTTGCAGGTGGTTTGGATGTGACATGAGAGAAAATGGTTTTTTGATCTGTGCAACCAGAAAGTTTAAGTTTCCATCAGCTGAGGTAGTGTGTCAGTTTTCTATTGGTGGATTAACAAATCACTCCAAAGGAAGTCTCTTAAAATGTCAGCTGCTTCATTATGCTCAAGGATTCTGTGGGTCAGGAATTCAGCCAGGGCACTATGAGGATGGCTTGTCTATGTTCCATCATGTCTAGGACCCTGAATGGGATGACATGAATAGTTGGGGGCAACTTGAATGGCTGGAGCTTGGAATCATCTGCAAGTGTCTTCACTCCTATGTTGGGCTCCTGGATTAGGATGACTGAAAGGCTGGGTCAATCAGAATCCTTACACCTGCTCTCAACATGTGGCTAGAGCTTCTCTTGGCAGGAAGGCTAAATTCCAAAAGGATCAAGGCTGCGGATGGAGCACCCCAAGAGCAAACAGGCAGAGGGGGGTGTTCCAAGAGAACCAGGCAGAAGTTGTGTAGCCTTTTATGACCTCATCTCAGAAATCATAGAGCTTCACTTCTGTATGTATTGGTTGGTAGAAGCAGTCACCAACCCCTGCCAGATTAAAGGGGAAGGAACCTGGACCATATTTCTTCCTGGGCGGAATAACAAAGAATTGTGGCCATTTTTTTTAAAGTACCACAGAATGGATGACTGTGAGTAAACAGGTACAGGGATGATGGGAAGATCAGGAAGTTTCAGTTCCTGATTGAAGAGAATGTTGATTTTCAGATGCTTGTTGAACACTTAAGTGGAGATATCAAGTAGGCATTTGTATATATAAAGTTGTCATTAAAAAGTCTGGTCTGGGCAGAAGATGTAAATATGAGGGTTGTCAGCATATGTGGAATTGAGAAAGCCCTTGATACTGGACAAGACCACCAAGAGACAGAAAGTAGAGAATAGAATAGCACAGAGGAACCAGCAAAGGAGACTCAGAAGAGTGACTACTGAGGTTGTTCTCTTTAAGGAGAAGGGAAAGTACTGTATCAGCGAGAAGAAAATCAACTATTGAGTCAATTACTGCTGCCGATCCAGTCAGAGGAAACCTCAGAATGTGCACAGGCTTTAGCTTTATTGTTTGTGTTATATGTGAGACCAATCAGCATGATCTCAGGTGCACACAAAATGCTTGGGGTATGATTTGATTCTTCAGGGAAATCACCAGCATTCAACCCATTCCTCACATGAATATAGCACAGTAAATGTGTATAGAAAAATCTGTAGGGCTTACCTGGATAATTATGGGAACACATTTCATATTTCCTAAATAACTCTGACTTGAAATATTGCCATAGGATAAAGGTATTGAAGTATATTTGTTTGATGTTATATTAGATAATTCTCACCAAGGACTTTTACCTTCTTATCTCTGACACCTAGACTTCTAGACATTTCTTAAAATTCAGACAGAAAGAGGAAAGGGGAGTGGAAAGAGAAGGAGAGAGAGTCATAGAAAAAAATTTCCAAGAGTATATGCCTTAATTTTTTTACCAAACATTTAAATAATATTTTTAGATGAAAGTTTATTTCTAGAAACTTACTTCTAGATTAATCAAATTTTACTGATTAAAAAATTTCCCAAATAAATGATAGCTCTTCCCTTTATCTTTAATTACTATTAAAGATCAATGGAAAGTAATACAGTACATCCAAAAAGCAAATATAATACTAGCACTTAATTTTAAGTTGGAAAAATAATAAAATCTATGTAAAATAAATCAATGCCAACAATATAATTATGTGAGATAAAAATGACTGTGTCATTGATAGGCACACAATCTACCAGAGTAGAAACCATACCTCTTAGAATCTTTATAGAACTACAGAATAGACTTAAACACAGTTTTGTGAATTGTGAGACTTTATTATTATTTTAGTTCTGCAGTTTTCCCACCCTAATATAAAAGTGAAAATAAAGAGAATCCATGTAATTTGTTATATGTCTACTGTGAATGACAGCTTAACTATCCTGCCTCTACCCAGTGATGATCGTCTGATTCCCCCATGTGCCCATGCTTGTGCTGACATTTGTACACACACTTCCCACAAAACTGCTTGCTCTCTTTCTGTTTGGGCAAGGTTGATCATGGTTACTTTGTTGGTTACTGAGAGTATTTAAAATTAATAAAAATATTTTCTTTTCTCTCTCAACAGCTTCCTCACTTTCTATTCCCTTTCCTCCTCCTATCACATTTCAACTGAATCTAAAACAGTGCACTATGTGGTAGTTCAGGACCACGGAGAGCGTGACCGAAGGGGCGTTTCCAAAGTATCCTAGTCGTGTAGGTGGGGGGAGAGATGATTCTGGAATTGTTGCTGGACATCTTTCACTTAAAGGACATTATTATAATGAATAACAGTAACATTCCAACTCCCTGATATTTAGGAGGAATGATTTTTCTGGACATTCTACCTGTGCTTTCTAAACTTCTCGTTTGAATTCCATCTAAGGAGAAGATTCCAAAAGTATGGATAGCCAGAGAATCCAGAGATTGCCAGTGCAAAACAACTTTTGAAGTTTCATGTTTATACTTTGCTACCTTTTCTCCTTTCTGACAGTTGTGAGACTCACCAGCCTACCATTGAAGAAAATTGAATTATACGGAGATTGACAGAGTTGTAATTGAATAGTTAGAGACATCTGGGCAAGCTCTGGTCCTAGGTCTCTAGAACTGCTCTAGAATCTGCAGCTCATCCTTCAATCCTGTGAACCACTCAGAATTCATTCAATCATTATCCGTCCCTCTCTTTTAATTTTCCTTAATCTAGTTTCACTTGAGTTTTCTTACTTGCAACTGGACATGTCCTACTAACGCAGATAGGTAAGATTTAGATAAACAAATGAGAACAAATATAATTCTAGGCTAGGAGCAAATAAGATTGTAGCCAAGGAGGTAGGAATGCAGCTTGGGTTTTTCTGGGATAGTGAGAAAATTGGCTTAAGAATATTTAATGTTTTATAAGGAATGTATTTAAATAGCTTCTTTATACTAAACTGAGTAGGAGTATGAATTCTTTCAGTCTCTTCAGAAGGCAGTTGAACAAGGGCTATACAAATTTCAAATGCATATAACATTTGACCCAGCAATTCCACTTCTAGAAATGAATTCTAAAAAATAAATATATAAGGATATTCATCAAAATGTTCTTTTGTCATAGAAAATGACAAAAAACAACATACATGTCCACCAGTAGAAAATTTGTTAAATCTACATATTGAATTACTACACTGTCATTGAAGATAATTCAGTAAATCTGTAGATTCCATTATGGAATCATCCTTGCAGGAAAAAGAAAAAGGTAAGACACAAACTATAATAAATGCTATTTTTTTAAGAGCACATGTATATTTTCATACAGAAAAATTCTAGAAGGGCAAATAAGAAATCTTAGCATGATTTTCTCTGGAAGAAGGACTTTTTATCCCATATGCAAGCAATCTAAGATTGTTTGCTTGTCTTTGCAACTACATTCACATATTACTACTTGAATTAAATTACTATCAGTAAATACAACAAGGTAGAACAATGAAAATTTTAATGATATATAATGGTTATCGCTTGCTTAGGAATTTCTATGTAGACATTGTTTTAAGCTCATTAATATATTATCTCATTCGATCCTCACAGCAACCTTCTGAAGAAGAAAACATTTCCTCAAATTGCACTATTGGAGGTAATCAGGCTACAGGAACTCTAAGAGTCATCATGCCATGATTCCAAACTCTGGCTCCAAAGCCCTTGTGTTTCTTCTTTTTGCCAACCTGAACTGCCTCTGACTTTGTTGTTGTACCCCTGAGGACTTATTTCTGTGGATAAAAACTAAATCTCCAAAGCACCTGTGTGGCTTGGTGGGTTAAGCAGCTGCCCTCGGCTCAAGTCCTGATCCCGGGGTCCTAGGATCGAGCCCCACATCAGGCTTCCCTGCTCAGCAAGGAGTCTGCTTCTCCCCCTCGCCATCCTCTTGCTCATGTTCTCTGTCAAGTAAATAAATAAAATCTCTTAAAAAAAAAGAACAAAACCTAAATCTCCCTGCAGCCTATCAAGGATATCCAATAAAGATTTTCTTTAAAATGGCTAATAAAACGAATCACTAAATAAACTTTCCCTTCTGTACCAGGTGCTTAGATGTGGTGTAGAGATTTTCTTAAACTGACAGCCAAGGTACACACCACCTCATAAATTTTATTAGAGGGCAAAATTATGATAACGGTTTCTCCCGCAGTGGAAGACATTCAGTTGTTTAATCGGGATAATGACAAAGTTGGACTTTCATATTGAAGAGATCACCCTTGTAGTTTTGAAGGAGGGGTTTAGGAGAGAGGAGATTGGAGGCACAGAGGTAGTTGACATGGAAATTTGTTGGGTATCTACCCAGCATTGTGTTTCTCCATCTTTTACCAAGAACACCCTTATATTCCATGGGTCAATTCACAGAATGATTATTAGTTGAGATCTCAGATCTGGACTGCCTTGGGTCAACTGACACTGCCACTTACCATCACTGTAAATGTTGACAATTCAATTTCTCTCATGTATCAATAACATGGAAATAAAATAGCATTTCACTGAATCATTATGATGGTTTAAGCAGATAGAGCTTGTGAGTGCACATAAGTATTAGTCATCATCACCACTATTGTTGTTGTCATCAATCACGTGTTTTGAATGGGATTAGTCCCACCACTCCTCATCTCCACCCAACCGTCAATCCCCACTGCATTGCAGGACAGAGTCTACCATAGAGCGGCAAAGATCACAGAAATCCCGTCCTTAAAGAAGGGGCAACACTTTGTCGGTTTGACACTCTTAACTTTATTTTTCTTAAATATCACCAGACACATTGTATACTTATTTATTCTCAAAAAGTAGAGAGTGCATGGTTTGTTCACTGCTGTCTTTAGGTGAGCAATAAAGAAAGGTGTCTGGAGAAAGCATTCCTGCCAGGGGACTATATGAACAACGGTGGAAAATTCATGAAGAAACATGGGCATTCCATGTGGACTGGAGGAGGGGGAACATGCGTCTGGTCTCTGAATGAAATCATGCACAGAAAGTATTTAACACCCATTAGCCAGCATGATAGCCATGATAAGAAGTGCAAATGCAAAATCTTTGAGAAGAAGAGTGTCCTCTTCGTTCGAGAATCATTGAGGACATCTAGTGCCGCGTTCTTGTCGTATACTCAGCTATAGAACAGAATGCCATTATGTAACCTGGAGGCCCACACAGATGACTGTGAATGCGAATAGAAGAGTTTGAGCTTCTTTCACTCATAAAGAAGAGCACTAGGTATGAGAAACAGGCAAAGTGACATGAGCAGATCCAGGAAATAGAATAAAGTGGGCAGGGATAGGCTACTTAGAAGTCCATTTCAACAGACCTAATGAGACAATGCAGTTCAGGGTTAGGTGTGTGGTGGTAGAAATGAAGAGGAAGGAACAGATACCGAAAAAAATCCAGAGGTGGAGACAATGGGTTTTGAAAACAGATTGGATGTCTGGGATAATTGTGAGAGACGTCGAAGCTGACTGGAATTTTAATCCCCAGTGACTGGGAGGCTGGTGGGACATTTGTTTTTTCCCTCAGAGATGAAAGATTCTATTACTCATAGAAAAGGCAGGAGCCAGAAGTTAGCAGGTTTGAGCCTGTTCCCTATCCCCACCCCCCCAAGTCCACCAGGGGAACTCAGGAGTTTGAGATGGATGCTGCACATAAGGGATGGGGGGCAGGTTGGGACTGGAAAGGAGCCCAGGCCCTCAGCCCAGCAAGCAGCCAACAAGCCACCCTCCCATCCTTGCTGTCCCCCAGAGTGGGCAGTTAGGGCAATCATGCTGTATGTCCCTTGATCCCGTAGTTGCTTGTGTGACTAGCTACAGAAACTGCTCAGCATCAGCAATTGGAGAAGCCTGCTGCAGGCTGACCACTCAGAGTTTTCTGAGACTTCCTCCTGCCAGTGATTGATGCCCCTTCCAACACCATTCTACCAAAGTGCATGCATTGGATTACTTGTTAGGTATAACTGGCTTGAATTTTTTTTTTCTTTTCTTGTCCCAAACTCAGCCACATTAATTTTTTCTTCCCACAATCCTTATTCATGAACTCTAATTGTTAGTTATTTTGAGGGCATTGGTTATCTTCATGTAATTTCCCATCAGTAATTATGTGATGAGTTAATTTCTGTGATGGGCATGGTTGAAAATTTTTTTTCTAATTTCTAAAATCACATTTCATCATGAACAATTTCCTAGAATCTGCCTTCTAGAATCCCACTTCTCATCCAGTTTGGGGATTCTCTTTTCTTTCTTTCTTTTTTAGAAATATTTATGTATTTATTTTGACAGAGAGGGAGGGTACAAGCAGGAGGAGTGACAGAGGGAGAGGGAGAAGCAGACTCCCCGCTGAGCAGGGAGCCCAATGCAGGGCTCAGTCCCAGGACCCCGGGATCATGACCCGAGCCGAAAGCAGTTGCTTAACGAACTGAGCCACCCAGGTGCCCCAGGATTCTGGTTTTCTAAAATAAATATCCACATAACAGATAATACAGTTACTATACACTTCATCTAAGCTTTAAAAATGCATTGGATATTTTACTTTTTAGTTCCTCTAGGTAACACGGAACTCTTTTGGAAATTCTTATATTGTATTAATCGAAGCACATCAAGGTCGATTGAGTTCAAGACCATGGACTTTACCTATATAACAGAAAGCAAAAGTAAAAATTAGAACTTGCAATGTCTACTCCACTTCATTAACTCTAGTTGAAGTTATTTCCACTAAACATGTTCCATGGAAGAAAAAGCGTATTTGAAACTCAACACTCTATTTGTCCCTCTTTCTATCCCAGTGGCTCAAAAAATGGAAGCCCGAGTTCTCTATAAGTTCTTCAGAGTATAATTTTCAGGATTCTGGCAACCAAAGGTTAATTTTTATGTCTCTCTACATTATATTCACAGTTTCTTCAGACATTAAAATAAAAGGTCAATCCTTTGGGGGTGAGGGGAATAGAAAATAAAAGTGACTATTTATAGCATAAGTTCTTTTTATAAATTGCCCCTGCTCTATGTCTCTGGTTTGTGAGTGGATGCTGATGGTTTATCTATTAGTGTGCAGGTGGGGTGGCCTTTGTCAATGCATCTGGCTTCAGCTAGGAGGTGAATTCAATAACATTATGCTGACTTGCAGGCTACAAAGCCTCTGCTGAAGGGTCATCACATCTGGTGCATGAGTTTATGTCTGTAGCTAACCTTCTTTTCACCTTCTTCCCCGTGGACTTCTTAACTTAGTATTTCGAAAGATATTATACAGGGTTATCTTGCTGACTTAGAGGAGGCAGTGACAAATTTAATGTTACTTCACCTCTGTAGGGGTGAATTCAAGGCCCATCACTGTGTCTGGGGCCCTAATAGTGTATTTGAATATTCTGATCTCCTGCAAGGCTGGTTGTGTTAGCTAGAATAGCATGGAAATGATGGAAAAAGACAAGCTGTGCAAGAAATTATCAGTTTATCTTCTGAAGAAGGTCACCTTGAAGGCCAAAAATTTCTTTTGTCTAACAGTGCGTGGAATGGTTTAAGAAGCAGCTTATTTATAGTCTAAGCTAAGCGATGAGTAGTCTCTTCACTGTGCCCCATACCCGGAGTCTGTTGTCAACAGGATACACACACCACAGAGCAGGGGCGCCTGGGTGGCTCAGTGGGTTAAAACCTCTGCTTTCAGATCAGGTCATGATCCCAGAGTCCTGGGATCGAGCCCTGCATCGGGCTCTCTGCTCCGCAGGGAGCCTGCTTCCTCCTCTCTCTGCCTGCCTCTCTGCCTAATTGTGATCTTTGTCTGTCGAATAAATAAATAAAATCTTTAAAAGAAAAACAAAAAAAAAAAAGCAAAACAAAAAAACCAAAAAACACCGCAGAGCAAACACAGGTCTAATGCTGTTTCCTGATCTCAATGGTTTTAAAAGACAACTGGCATTTTGGTTCAGTTTTCACTGAAACAACATGACAATCCACATTTCAATTGTGGTTTTCCCTAGACACACTAAAATGGGTAGTTCATTGAACGTGTCAGTCTATCGGCATTTTCTGCATCTAATGTTTCCAGTGTCTAAGATGGTGTGACTCTAACACTTTCATGATACTATTTTTATCCCGGGTAAGAGTGCCTAAGGAGTCATATACTCCTAATAATATGTTTATTTCCTGAATTTAAGACCAGGTGAGGTCCAAAGTTGTATTTTTTTGGCAACGAGCTCATTTGGTCATTGTCATCTAATAATTTTCTGAGAGCTAAAAATTAGTCAAATTACTGGCTTGCCTAAAATGCCTAGTGGGTTAAAGTAAATGATTGCTTGATTCATCAGAGATAGTGTGCCTAGTTGACAGTGTTCTAATTAATACATTATAATAGTCGATCAAAAATTACTTACTGGGCACCGATCAGGTATATTACACTGACACTCAGTGGGGAGCCATGAGGAAATAACCCACTAAGACATTAGCTAAATGAAGACATATACTGAGCAAGCTAATGAGGTAGACATTCGTCATTATGAAGTATCAACCTGTAATATTGGAATTGAATGACCCAAAAGCACAGACATGTTCTGGATCACCCAACCAAGCAGGGTTCCAAAGGATCCAAAATTTATTCCTCTTTACATCAGAGCTGTCTCTGCCTGGGAAAATAGAGAGGACAGAGTCGTGCAGACTGGCAGGGAAGTGACCACACGGCCTACATATTCTCTAAGTGGGAAAACTCCATTAATGGCTGCTCGAATCATCTGGGGACTGAGGTGCTTGCACAAAGTCAGATTTGCAGGAGCCACCTGAGACCTAATTAATATAAATCCAGCATGTGCATTTTAAATATGCTCTTCAGTTAATTCCAGAGGAAGTGGTGTATAGTTCACATATCAAGAAACATACCGTATGATTTCCTATAGAATGCTAAGCCTACACCATCTTTCCTGTTTGCTTTGGTAAAATATAACTCAAGCGCATTTTTAATGTTATATAACAGCTAGTAAAGAAATAAAGGAACTCAGAACCATGAGATCATTTTCAGGTATTATTTCTACTACTATTTGCCTTATTCCCTTAAATCAGAGGTGGCAACCTGGTAGCTTGTTCACCAGATGTGGTCCAGGGTGGTTTTGTAAATTGGCCCAAATAGCATTTTTAAAATTAATTGTCAACATTAAACATTAGAAGATGATCCATTAAAATTTGAAATTCTAATTTCTCTTTAAAAATCAAGTGATCTGAAAGCACTGAGCCCCAATTCCCAAATGGCCTCAGTCAGCCAAAATGGAAAAGCAGCTGCCCCTCTAGATGGCCAGTTTGCCATAGTCCCCTGGCTCCAGATCATCTCCCTGACACCATGGCCAAGTGTCAGGTGCCATTTGTCACCATGATGTGTCAGGTTCTTTCCTCCACCCAGCCCGCTTGACTCCCTATCACCTGCCTACCTCCTCCAGGCACTGGAGTTTGTGACCTCTGTCTGAAGAGTACTTCAAAACCAATTGCTTTTGAGCAGTATTTGATGATGAAGACAGATATTCTACATCCCGACTTGTTCTAGTGCCTTCCCCTGGGGATGGCCAGGCTATGCTCCTCGGCAGAATCTGGGCTAATTCATTTAAAGATTGCCCATTAATCAAAAGAAGGTCTAATCTAACTCAAGTCTTTCTAAGAGGCTACACAATTTGCCATATCTAATTGATTGTGCATATTTTATTTTGTGAATTTTTTTTTTTTACAGCCAAAAGAAAGATACTGTTTATAGAGACTGTTGTTTTGTAGGAAACACAGTTGGTTACAATAGTTGACCAAAAAATAAATTAAATAATTTTAAAAACTACTCTTAAAAACTCACCTTAAACCAATCACATGTGGTTAAAAGCCCAAGAATATTTAGTAACAACCTGTCTTATATTTCTCCCATAAAAACATAGTTAAAATATGTCCTATTATTTCTCAGTAGGGACTTCAAAATTAAGCAATATGTTGCCTTTCCCCAAGATTAATTATAACCTGGCACTGGAAAAATCAGCATTTCCTTCATTATTTTTTGTCTCTTAATTATGTGCACTGAAAATGAGTCTCAAGAAAATTCAAGGTAAAAACCTGTTAATAAAATATCAAGTCAAAGCTTAAGTAAGAAAACTACTTAAGCTGTTATTTTTTTCCCTACAAATCAGGTCCCCCTCGTAGCTGGGGCAAGTGAAGGTTTGTGGATGAACTCATGGTGATTTAAGTTTAGGTGCTGAGCCTCTCACTTCTGTCTTTGTGAACTTATACTAGTCATTTTGTTTAGGAGCTCTGTGTCAATAAAATGAGAGAATAGTCCTACTTCAGAGACTTATTAGAAGGAGAGATGCAGTTTGATGAGTAAAGTGCATGGCACAGGTTCAATAAATGATTTAATCAGTGATTTAATCAGTGATTCTTTTCCTAATACTGACTAAACAGTACTTCTCCCTAAAAGAAACTAGTCAATTCTTGTTTCAAGTTTTCTCTTAAGGAGCTTTGTTCACTCCACAAAAGGAAAGGCGAATGAATATATTATCTATGACACAGCATTGTTCAGGCTAAGAGCTAGTCATTATCACCAAGGCTTGTGTTGATTCGTCCGTTTCTCACAGGCATATTCGAAAGAAGTCCACAGAGAAATAAATATTTGTTTTAAAAATTAATTTTTAATTTTTGAAAGTTAGATCAGAAAAGCTATTAACACAGACGGAAAAAGGAGTTGCTGGAAAGTTAGCTGTTGTTCCAAAGAACAGTGTTGAAGAAATGCGACCTGTTAACTGGTCCAGAAAGGTGGGCACCCAGCACCCCCAGCCTCAGTCAGAACTTTTCTGCTCTTCATCTAGGCTTTTCCTCCTCAAAGCAGAAAACTGAATATGAATTATGCCGCCGTTAATTTTTTTTTGAACCCTTAACTATGTACCAGTCACTAAGCTGTACATTTCTCATGCCTTATTTCTGTCAGCCCTGGAAGGAAGTCTTGCCCCAGGTAAGAGGTTGGTCAGATCACTGAGGCCCTTGGCTAGGGCTGGGACTGAAGTCTGGTTTGTCTGAATTCAAGCTACTTATGAATACAATAATGATTACTAATGTTTTCTGTATTTTTTAAAGGCAGTGAGAGAATTTTTGATATGTTTTCCTGTTACATTAAAAATAATCAGTTTATTCTTTGAGTTGGTTTTGCAGTTGTTGACTTTGTTTATATATTTTTCTTTTTTGTTCCCCTATGACTTACAGGCTGGCTCTCAATAGATACAAATGTTTTAAATTTATGTTGCCTTATTTTTCGAGTTACACATTATTCTATAACTTAGATTTCTTTTTCCGGAGTTTTAACTGCCTCTCATCAAAACACAAGACATATATTTTAAGTAATTGAGAGTTGTACTAAGTATATTGACTGCGTCTTGGTTCTATTTTCTTCATTCTAAAATATAGCAAAACTGTATGTTTTATTTCTTTTACTTTACTATCAAAGTTTTAGTTAAACTCGTGTAAATTCTTAAAATTTGAAAATTATGGTGATTTTTTTAATCTACATCTTAAAACTTTCCTTTGGCTCAGCAGCTTTTACTTTTAGTCACATTTTTTTTTAAAGATTTTGTTTATTTGACAGACAGAGATCACAAGTAGGCAGAGACCAGGCAGAGAGAGGTGGAAACAGGCTCTCAGATCATGACCTGAGCCGAAGGCAGAGGCTTAACCCACTGAGCCACCCAGATGCCCCACTTTTAGTCACATTTTATATTTTTTGGCTTCTTTGATTTTTTTTCTAGCATGCTATTTATTTTTTTTCCTTCTTCTACATCTTAGAATCTTAAAATACTTAAGCTGAAAGAGAACTTAGAAATAACTTCATGTGATTCATTCCTCTTACAGTGGAGAAAATGAAGATACAGAGGGTCTGAACAGCTAACGCAAGACCCCAAAGCAGAAATCATCTTCTGTGCCCTTTCCAATTTTTCAATACTTTCTAGATCATTCTAAGTCAGAAACATTAGAAATAAAAACCTGGGGGTACTTGGGTGGCTAAATTGGTTGACTGTCTGACTCTTGGTTTCTGTTTAGGTCATGACCTCAGGGTCATGAGATGGAAGCTGAACATCTGGCTGCACGCTCAGTGCAGAGTCTGCTTAAGGCTCTCTTTCGCTCTCCCCTCTGCCCCTCCCCACCCTCAAATAAAAATATAAATCTTGAAAAAATTTTAAGAAAGAAACAAAAACCTGTATCAGGCCTTCAAATAGCTTTAAAGGTCTACCACAGCCTGTTAGACTCATCCCCACCCCATCCTTGATATCCCGTTCCTTATGGGTTATATTACAGTCATTCAAACAATTAATTTTAAGGTTCTGGGCTATTAGTCGCATGAATTAAAGTTTGTTGGACTGTTTATTCTTTCGTGCACATACAGAAAGAAGCGTTTACGAGTCATGTTGGCAGCTCAGCCCAAAGGGTCAATTTGCATTTTATTTATTTTTTTAAATTCCAGGTTGTGATCTACATAATACTTAAATGTATGGTCTAGAATAGAATGATGTCAACACTTCTTCACAACTGGGCCTCATGGCAGTTGGATGTTTGCAATGTAAAATGAATAGAATAGTGTGCTAGACTGACCCTGGAAATTTAAGATTAATAACCCTTTTCTTAGAAAGCAAATCTTGTTCTAGGAAATGCATACAGAAGCAAAGGAGGATCTTGTTGGCAATTTACATTAAAACAATTGAGGGGCACCTGGGTGGCTCAGTGGATTAAAGCCTCTTCCTTCGGCTCGGGTTGTGATCCCAGGGTCCTGGGATCGAGCCCCACATCGGGCTCTCTGCTCAGCGGGGAGCCCATTTCCTCATCTCTCTCTGCCTGTCTCTCTGCCTACTTGTGATCTCTGTCTGCCAAGTAAATAAATAAAATATAAAAAAAAAATTGAGAAAAATTATGTTTGCACATATATTAACATACTAAATTAATTTATATATAAAGACAGAGAGAAGAGAGAAACAAATGTTAACAGGACATTTTGTGAACATACAGAAATTCTCCATACTCTTTTTCCAACTTTTCTGTAAAGTTTGCAATTATTTCAAAATAAACTAAAAAATAATTGGCAGCATAAAACTTGTATGATCTGACATCCACTTAATGGCTGGCATGCTTATAATTTAAGAAAAACAAACAATTACCTATTTAAAAAAAACCTTTTCTGCTTACATATAGTTAATGTTGTCAGACAAATGACAGTCTTTACTCATGTGGTTAGTGCTCAAAAACACATATCCCCAGGGAAGAAATGCTTTGATTGGAAATCAGTCGTGTTAAATTAAAACACCAAAAGACAAATCTAAACGATGTGAAGTGGAGCTCTCGGTCATTATAGGTGATACTGAGAACTCCTCCCACCCCGTGCTCTCCCCCATGGTTTCAATTTTTCCTGGCCTATTGTAATAATGGGGTAGAACCTTAGCAATAATTTTGCAAGTTTTTCAACCATGTCTTTGGTCTACCTGATATCCCTCTGTGTAGAGTTCCTCCCCAGGCAATGCCCAGGACTCCATGCACTGGGGGACAGGTTGACCCACTGACTTTTCACTGACATTCATTCTCTTCTAAGTGCTCCCTCAACAGTGCTCCATTTTGAACATGTTATGTTTGAGTGTGGTTGGAAAGGCCTTTTCAAAGTGATTTTCATTATTAGTAAGCAGTGGCAGAAGTGCAGCTACGTATGTGTACGTGGGTGTGGGCAGGCTTGTGTATGTCCAGGGTAAGTTCTAAAATGACTTGGGCTACAGGCCAACAGGAAGTTAGCCTAAATACCTGAGTCACCTACTACTGCTATGATCATAGCCTCATTTTCCATATTTTGATGCAATTTCCTTTTTGGACATTTTTTTTTCCTAGCAAGAAAATTAACAGCTCTTCTTTTCTAAGAATTTGTTATCTAAATTAGTTCTTCATAAAGCACATGTTCAGTATTCATGATACATTCTGCCAGATTTGAGATGTGGTTTAGGGGGTCTCCTGTGAGGTCCCAGATGGCATGTAGTAGAAAATATGATTTGGCAGATTGGAGTCAAACCATTCATTGCTGTCATGGAAGCATCAGAATTTTAGCTGATATAAAAACAAAAGGGGCATTTGCAGATGTAAAAGAAAAATACTGTCAAAAATAATTATTAAAATAAATTATTTAGGATTTATTATTTGAAAGAAACAGGAACTTTCAAACAATATTCTCCTATTATCCTGTAAATATAAAAATATTGGGACATCTGTAAGCCCAGTTTAATTTTTAGATAATAATCATAATGATTAAAAACAAGATTAAGGAAGATTCATCTAAAATAATAGAAAAACTATTTTTCAAAGTAGAAAAATATGGGAAATTGAAAGAAATACAATCATTCAAAATAATTCTGAAATGGATAGTGAATGGTTGTTATTTCCATTTTTTTTTTTTTTTTTTTTTAAAGATTTTATTTATTTATTTGACAGACGGGAATCACAGAGAAGCAGGCAGAGAGAGAGAGGAGGAAGCAGGCTCCCTGCTGAGCAGAGAGCCCGATGCGGGGCTTGATCCCAGGACCCTGAGATCATGACCTGAGCCGAAGGCAGAGGCTTTAACCCACTGAGCCACCCAGGCGCCCCATTATTTCCATTTTTAATAGTTTGGATAATTAATAAAACAATGAAAACTTTTAAGCATGTATACGAATAAAAATAAAATTACCTCTTATATAGATGATTTTGCATCTAGTGACACACAGTACTGGATATTTAATATTTAGAAGTAGAAATAATAGAACGTTTGAGCCATCATTCCCTCTACCCATTAGGTATATGAGACTTGATAAATTACTTGGGCTCTCTGTCCCTCTGTTTCCTCGTTTTTATTTTATTACTTTTATTTTTTTAAAGATGTATTTACTTATTTTAGAGGAAGAAAGAGAGCATGCACCATTGGGGGGAAAGGCTGGGGAAGAGGGAGAGAATCTCAAGCAGACTCCCCACAGAGTGTGGATCATCACATGAGGTTGACCTCAGAGCCCTGAGATCATGACCTGACCTGAAACCAAGAGTGGGACACTCAACCTACTGAGCCACTTAGGCACTCCTCTTCATTTTTAAAAGAGGGGTGAGGTGCCTGGCACATGGCAGACACTCAACAAATCATAGCTAAAAGTAGTTATGACAGTGAACATGCTTTGTGTATTTGTGTAACAGGCACTTTGATAAGACCTCAAAATGCACTAACTTACATAAAAAATGGAGGTCATATTGTTGATAAAAGTGAGATTTTGTAGGATGTTAGAGGATTAATAAAACAATTTTACAGTTTCCCAAAATAATACTGAGTTATAGAAAATAAAATCTGTATCTGAAAGTCTTAGCAGGAGTAGGTCAAGGGTTGAGTTAAAGTTCAGAGTATCTTTTTTTTTTTTTTAAATTTATTTCTTAGAGGGAGAAAGAGGGAGAATGGGGAGGAATGAGCTGAGGGGAGAGGGAGAAGCAGACTCCATGCTGATTGCTGGGCCGGACATGGGGCTCAATCCCACGACTCAGAGATCATGATTTCAGCCAAAACCAAGAGTCCATTGCTCAACTACTCAACCAACTGAACCACCCAGGTGCCCCAAAGTTCAGGGTATCTTGAAATAGACACGCTAAAGGAGCTTTAAAAAGTACTCAGCCACCAGCTCTCCCACTGAAGCACTCTCATCCCTGGTGCTGAGATGATGATGGCATCCAACCATTTCCAGATCTCCTAAGAGTCCAAGTCCCAAGACAGAATCTTTAACTAACAGATTCCGTGTTATATTCCCGTCCTCTGGTGGTTACTGGGGTAGGGACAAGCAAATTTAGGTTTATTTATCTTCTATGGAGGGAAGGTATTACTTCTTAGACAAAAATTTAGACAATACATGAGGAGGGAATGATGTTTTATTGGTTTAATGCCCCAATATAAGAAATAAAATAGTCTGTTTATGGTATGATTGGAAATCAGGAAGTGGCTGATCTAGGAGCAGGAGTTTAAGCATTAAATTGCAAGTTTTAAAATACCTGCAGAGTAACATGAATTATTTTAGTGTTATCACAGCTCTTCTCAGTTACAGTAGACTGAGAGTTGATTAGTGAAAATTTATATGTAATTATAATAATATCCATACTAATGTCAGCATAATTAACCATCACAGGTCTATTGCAAGTCCATTGTTATTTGTGGTTTTATTATCCCTTACTACCACCAGAATTTTTTCATTGGCTGTAGAATAAACTCAATCATGATCCTTAATTCTATATTCTTCCTTTAAGCCAATAAAAAACAATTTGAAGTCTAAAGCACGTGTTTCCATATAAAGACTCAAAGACAAGATCATTATAAGAATTTCTAAAACATGTTAATTACATATTATTAATAGTGTTTTTTCAAGTAAGATTTAATATTCTCTATCTTACTATCCATATTCTATAACTAACCTTTCCTGTTATTCTCCTAAATTCTCCATTCCATTTAGTTCAGTATCTACATTGTAATGCTCATACACCAAGAATATTGGACATCATGGCATACCCTTTTCATCTATTACTACTCATCAAAATAATACCCTGGTTCAAATACTACATAAAGCATAAATCACTCTAGCGATTTCTCACAATATTGTTCTTACTTTATTGTATTCTTTTTGGCCTAGAATGCTCCATTCCATTCATGTTCATGGGTCTAATCCTACTTCTGTATCGATACTATTCAAATGTCCACTCCACAAAAAATTCCCTCATCTCTCTAGTTCCTATTAATTCTCTTCCTCTGAAGTCCCAAATTAATTGAATGAAACACTAATAAGAACAGTTAGTTCTTGGGGCACCTGAGTAGGTCAGTTGGTTAAGCATCTGCCTTTGGCTCAGGTCATGATTTCAAGGTCCTGGGATTAAGCTCCACGTTGGGTTCCCTGTTTGGTGGGGAGTCTGCTTCTCCCTCTGCCCCTCCTTGTGCTCATTCTCTCTCTCTCAAATAAAATTATATAATCTAAAAACAAAACAGCTCTTTCTACCTGACTTCACTGAAATTTATGTAGATCCCTTGGCTCCTTTTTAGGACTAGACATTCCTAGAGTATGGCATCCATATCTCATTGGTATCTCCCGACTCACGAATAATGCCATGAACATGTCATGTGGATGGATAGGCCCTGCGTAGTTTGCCATGCTCACTCTTTACTAAGACTTGTGGATGACTGGCCACAGATGTCCACAGACTGGTTATCTTTTCTCTTTAAACAGCTTTGTTGAGATGGAATACCATACAATTCATCGTGTGTGTATGGTGTCCCTATGTAATTTTTAATACATTTGTAGAGTTGGGAAACCATCTACACAGTCCAGTCCTAGAACATTTCCTTCATCCCCCACAGTTCCCTCCTGTCCATTTAGTTAACCTGACTCATATGACCAGTCCCAAGAAACCACACTGATCTTTTCATGTCTGTATAGATTTTTCATTTTCTGGGAATTTCATATGAATGGAATTTTACAATATCTAGTCTTTAGGGTCTGTTTTCTCTCAATTAGTAAACTGTTCCTGAGGTTCATCTGCATTGTAGGATGAATCAGTAGTTTGTATCTTTTTTATTGCTTTATTCAATCAACAGTTGATTAGCATTTGGATTGTTTGCAGGTTATGGCTATTATGAATAATAGCACTGTGAAATGTGCATTCAAGTCTTTTGTGGACATATGTTTCATTTCTCTTTGGTAGATTCTTAACAGTGGAATTGTTGGGTTGTACCATAAGTATATGTTTAACTTTTAAAAATATACCTATTTTCCAAAGTGGCCACACCATTTTACATTTCCACCAGCTATGAACAACGGTTTCAGTTCTGCACATAGTTGCCTGTCTTCTTTATTATAGTCACTCCAGGGGCTTTGCAATACTTTTAACTGGCATATTCCTAATGACGTTGGGAATATTTTAATGGTTGTTATTCTTATATCCTCTTTGGTGAAGAATCTATTAAAATCTTTTGCTCATTTTTTAATTGAATAGTTTATCTTCCTATTAAGTTAGAAGAATAAATAACCAGATACAAATCCTTATCAGAAACAAAATATTTTCTTCTAATCTGCAGCTTAATTTTCATTCTCTCTTTTCTTTAAAGATTTTATTTATTTGACAGAGAGAGAGATCACAAGTAGGCAGAGCAGCAGGCAGAGTGAGAGGGGGAAGCAGGCTTCCTGCTGAGCAGAGAGCTCAATGCGGGGCTCGATCCCAGGACCCTAAGACCATGACCTGAGCCGAAGGCAGAGGCTTAACTCACTGAACCACCCAGGGGCTTCTGATTTTCATTTTCTTAATGATGTCTTTTCAAAAAAAAATTTTTTTTTTAAATTTTTGAGGCTATCTAGTTTATCAATTTTTTTCTTTTGCAGGCTGGGTTTTTGGTGTCGTAGCTTAGAAGTGTTTGCCTAACCTAAAAGCACAGAGATTTTTCACTTATGTTGTGTATTGCATCATTTCAACTTACGTATTTGATTGAATTCACCAGTGAATCCATCTGGGCTTTTCTTTGCAGAGAGATTTGATTTTTAGATTTTATTTTAAATAATTTCTATACCCATTGTGGGGGCTCAAACTTATAATCCCAAGATCAAGAGTTACATGCTCTTATGACTGAGCCAGCTGGGTGATCCTGTAGAAAGATTTTAAGGTGTAGCTGACCTTGAACAACATGGGGGTTAGTGGCACATCAAGCTCCTGCACAATTAAAATCCATAACTTTTGGCTTCCCCAAAACTACTAAGAGTCTGGTGTTGACCAGAAGACTTACCAAAAACATAAACAGTAATTAATACATATTTTGTATATGTATTACATACTATATTCTTGCTATAAAGCTAGAGAAAAAATATAAGAAAATAATAAAAATTTATAGTACTATATTTATTAAAAAATATCTGTATATAAGTGGATCCATACCACTCAACCCCATGTTGTCCAAGTTCCAACTATGTTAATTTTACTTGTTGTAGGTCTGTTATGGGTTGAATTGCATCACCCAAAAAGATATGTTGAAGTCCTAACCCCTAATACCTCAGAATGTATTCTTATTTGGGAATGAGGTCATTGCAGATGTAATTAGTCAAGGTGAGGTCATACTGGAGTAGGATGGGCTTTTAATCCTCTATTACTAGTGTCCTAATGAGAAGAGGAAACTAAAGGGAGAAGGCCATGTGGTGATAGAGGTGGAGATTGATGTGATGCTGCTGCAAGCCAAGGAGTATTATGGACTGCTGGTAAACCACACAGAGAGTCAAAGACGGATTCTTTCCTATGGGTTTCAGGGTGAGCAAGGTCATGCTGACACCTCCATCTTGGACTTCAAGATTCCAGAAGTGTGAGACATAAATTTCTGTAGTTTAAGCCACCCAGTTTGTGGTCCTTTGTTATGGTAGCCCTAGGACATGAATGCAAACTCCAGGTTTTCTGTCTTCTTGATTCAGTTTTGACAGTTTTGTATCTTTGTAGGCATTTGCCCAACTCAACTATATTGTCCAATTTGTTGGCATAGCCTCTTTTACTATTGATAGGGTGGGAAGTGATACACTGCTTTCATTCCTAATATTGGTAATTTGTGTCTTCTCTCTTTTCGAGGGGGGCAGCCAAATAAAGTTTTGTCAATTTTACCAATCTTTTCAAAGGGCCAACTTTTATTTTCATCAATTTTCTCTATTTTTCTTTTGTTTCACTGGTTTCTAATATGATCATTATTCCCTCCCATTTGCTTGCTGTGGGTTTAAGCTGCTCTTATTTTTCTAGTTCTTAAGATGGGTGCCTAGATTATTACAATCCTTCCTTTCTAATATGTGTTTAAATACCTATACCCTTCAGATAACTGTTTTGGCTGCATCCCCAAAATTTCACTATGTTTTCATTTTCATTCAGTTCAAAATATTTCCTAATTTCCTTTGTGACTTCTTTGGCTCTTGAGTTAATTTAATTTCCAAATATTTAGAGATTTTCTCCATTTTTTTCTACTGTCTATTCCTAATCTAATTCCATTGTAACCACAGAACACAGTTCCATTATAGAATGTGATCCCAGTCCTCTTAAATTTGTTTCATGACCTAGCATATTGATTATTCTGCAGAATATACTTTAAAAGAATGTAAATCCTGTTATCATTAAGTTCAGTGGTTTATACATATCAGGTTGGTACTATTGTTCAAGGCTTCTGTATCCTTAGTGGTTTTCTTTCTAGGTGCCTTACGCATTGAGAATAGGATATTGAAATATCAAACTATCATTATGTCTATTTTTCCATTCAAGTCTCAGTTTTTGCTTCATGTATTTAAGGTTCTGTTGATGGACACATGTACATTTCTAATTTTTTTATCTTCTTGATGTATTGACTCTGTATGAAATATGTCTCTACATGTATTTGTCTTAAAGTCTATTTTGTTTGATATCAGTAAAGCCACTGCAGATTTCTTAAGATTATTGTTTTCATGGTCTATCACTATTAAATATTGTTGTTGGTCTTATCATTATAATACATGATGTAATTTTCTACTTATTTTTTGATTCTTAAATTGCTCTTGAATTATCTAATTTGCAAGCTTTTTCATAATAAGAAAGCTATAAATGATAAGTTTTGTACATCTTTTGGTAAAGTGCTGGCTATAATAATAAATGATCCATCAAAAGCAACTGGATACCAAAACAAGCTCCTCTTGAAAAAAATTATCCAGTAATGTTATTTGCTCATGGTGTTGTTGCTTGATGTCCTCTCTCCTTCAGGCCAGGTTTTGAAAGCTGAAAATGACTGATCTGCCTTCCTGCCAGTTCCAGTCCTAGATTTATGAACTGTATAAATGTTCTTATCACAACTTTTTTATTTGTATGCAAGGACCACATTTTAGGAACATTCATTTACATCAAATGGCTTAGTCCCAGGTATTGTTGCTCTCTTACAAACCCTTGATAAAATTAGAAAATTGTTCAGATCATTAGATGGGTCTTGAATATTATACACAATGTGCATAATGCTTTTTCTCATGATTAAGATAATGAATACTTTAGGAATCATTTTACAAAGTAATGAAACAATTGCATAAATTTAATATTAAAGGTCTTCTGGCACTGATTCTTGGTTATTTGTTCTATCATTTGCTATTAAAGCCCTGCCTCAGTGAAAGGATGTGGGACTGCCTCATGTTAATGTTTAAGATGTACAATTATCTAACTGATGTTTGCCAATTTAAATAGGACTTGAGTATACAACATGCTGATTTCAACAGGAATTAAGGTTCGGGTCTGCTCAATGAATCATGTAGGACAAAAAAGGGTCATTTTTAAAAAGGCAGACTTATTCCATCCTCTTAAATGTCTATGAATTTTTACACAGATATTTGAAATGGAATCTAATTGCCAAAGTATATTCTTAACCTTTATATATGACATTTTTGAGATTACTGTATTAAGACTTCTTGACTTGTGGCGGCTCCCTTAAAATTACTTCTGTATTTGATAGATTAAGATAAGAACAAGAAAAATGAGGCAATTATAGAAAGGTGCGAGCAGCATGAAATAATAGAAAACAGGATTGGTATTAATTGAATTGATGCATATGGTCATGGATCAGAAGGATAAATGGAGACCTCTTCTTTCTTCTAGAAAAGTATATAAAATACTTCTATACGCAATTCATCTACACCCCAACCCCCTTCAGTTGATTCTGTAGGAATGTAGTTTCTCATTGTCTGCCAAGATTTCTCATCAGCATATTGTTCTCAGAAGAAAGGGACAGGCTCAAAGAATATATACTTGCAATTTCCTTAAAATCTTTCCTGTCACTTGAAAATGTCATTATCCCTGTACATGAGCCAAATTTTCATCTAAATTTCAAACTCCAAAATGAACATTCCATGTAGAGCCCTTGCAATAAACAATAACAAAAGACAATCAAAACTCTTCTGGTTTAGGCAGTTTTTTGGTAGCCTCGCTCAACACAGCTGCCACGACTTCCATAAATACAAAACAGCATACCACCACCTGCATTTGGAGTCCTCGAGAAATGCATGTCTTCTCCCTAGTTACTAGAAAATTCCATACCAGTATGACAGCTTCTTCATATTGCAGGAAATAACAGCATCACTGCATTTAACTTAACCTGACTCCCTACGATTGAACATAAAACGTGTTCCACAATATTAGCAGAACCCCTAATTAAAATAGCATCAAAGGATACTTCCATTGAAATACGTGACACCGAAGCCTTTAAATGGGCCAACAGACTAAGAAACGCCAGCTCCAACCTAAGCTTTGGGGAGTGAGCAGCTTGTTTGGGTGGCTGACTTTCTAAACGTGGGCTCCACTCTCCCACTGTCTGCTGCTGATGCACGAAGGTGGGAGTTTCTGTGCCCCCCACAGTAATTCACAACCAGTGTCCGACTCCTCCACGCAGCAGCAGGACCCTGACGGCAGGGGTGGGCCAGTTCCTCAGCAGCCACAGGGGCCCACTAGCCGCTTGTCGCCATGTCCGGTCCCTCGAAAGCAGGTCGCTCCTTCGCTTCAGGTGTGAGTAGGCGACCACCAGTCATTTATGGCAGGAAGGAATTTCATCCGTGTCACTCGGAGTTGGCGGTTAGAGCCGGTGCTCTGTGATGAACCTTCTCCCGCGGAACCCTCGCAACCTGCCGGGGGGTAACCGCCGCGGCACGCGGTGTGCACGCCCACCCCGCGGGGCAAAAAGGGCGCGGGAGCGCCACTGAGCATGCGCGGCGGGAGGCTGGCTCTCTCACTTTACGTCCCCCTCCCACCCCCGCTGCCGAAGCCGCGTCGCAAGGTCGCCCACGCTCTCTTCTCCCCGCCCCGCAGGCCCCGGGGACGGGAAACATTCGGTATCTGGCGCCCGTGCGTGATGACGCACATGCGCGCGAAGACGTGGGGACGCAGGCGGGGGCCGTAGAGAGCGTGAGTTTCCGAGTCTGTTTGGCACCCCTCGCGTCGTTGGCTCTGCCCGGTGCCTCTCGCCCCTTTTCCAGGGCCGCGGCGCCAGGCGGTGAGGGGGTGCGGAACGCCAGTCGGCACTTCCCGGGGGCCGGGCCAGGGGCCAGGCCGGGGGCCGGGTTGGTGGCGCGTTTCCGCATCCTGGGCACCCTGGTCAAGTCTGGGAGCCGGGTGGGTGCTTCACGCAGCGAGTCGACCAGGGGTCGCATCGTCTGCACCCCAGTCTCTTCTTGGGGCCGATCGCGCCGGGAGCGGCGTGTTCAGAGATGGGGTTGGCTCTGTGGGAGTTTTAAAAAGATTCCTTCTGAAGGGCAGGAAAAGTGAAAGTGAAGTTGCATCAGCAACAACTTGCAGTTTCGGGTGTTGGAAGAGTAGCTTTTTTTCTCCAACAGTGTGTGCTTCAAACACATTCCTACCCTAAATAGGTAGGGGGTAGGAAATCCGCCTGTGGATTTAACCCTTTTTCTAGTCAAATCCTGTCCAAAAACGGATCACAAGCTTCATTTTTCCAAACTGCCTATAACTTTTGAAGACTCAGGATTGCTATTAGAAGGAATTACTGCAGTGCCATGATTTGGTCACCGAGTTGTGTGGATATTTTTTGCACATCGCTCAGTTGACAGCTGAATCTTGCTGCTTTTAGTTCTTTGCAATTGCTTCTTAAAAGTCTAATGTCTCACATTTATGTCTTTTTTTTTCTTTTGTCAGTTCCAGTAAACTATTAAAGACTTCTTATTTGCTGCTCACATGGCAGCTTGGGGAAGCAAGTAATTTTACAAAGAATAGCAATACACTCCTAATTGTCCCAGAACTACTAGCATCAGTATCACCTGGGAACTTGTTGGGATGGAAATTTTGGGGTCTTATCCTAGACTTACTGAATCAGAAATCTGTTTTAACAAGACTTCCAGTAATCTAATGCATGTGAGTTCTAATGTGAATTATTGCTGTCGTGATAAAGAGGAAAAGTAACAATGGAATGTGAAACCAGGTGAACCCTTTCCTAGGTGTAAGACCTTGGGACAATTTACTTAAAGCCTTCAAAAGGCTGTAAATATGCACTGTGAAAATGCAGGGAAAGTAAGTTTAACACTAACACACATAAAACACTCAGAGATGAGATGTTATTTAATAGCTTCTTAGAACTGCGTAAAATTAACTACTTGGATTGTGTTGGAAGGATTTTCATGGTGTTCAGCGTGAGCTGAAGTGCCTGAATATCATGACAGTGGCTTAGAGGGATTTTATTTGTTTATTTCTGGATTCTAGTTATAGTCTATATAGTCGAGATTGTTGGATGCCAAGGTATTCTGTTGAAAGTAATAGCAGTATGTGCTAATACCAGTACTATTGAGGCTGTAGGTTTTTTTGTTTTGTTTTACAGTTTCTTGTTTGTTTGTTTTTAAAGTAGACCCCATGCCAAGTGTGATATTGAACTCACCACCAGAAGATCAAGAGTCGCAGGCTGTACGGACTGAGCCAGCCAGGCCCCCTGGAACTGTAGTCTAATTTTTAAGAATGGCATGAGTATTGCATTAAAGAATAGTTTAAATTCTTTGGCCTTTTGGTCTTTTCAGCTTAATTATACCTTCTTCTGTTCTAGAACTTGGTAAAGAAGTTGAGCGGATAACCAAAGATAACCTTTAGCCATATTGCTAAGGCGTGTATATGACTTGAGTGCAGAAGACCAGGATGAAGATGTTTCTGCCCTTATCTTCCTTTCCCATGCGTCATGTAGGTCCAGGAAGTAGAGGAGGCCTCATCATAACTACTCCCTATACCCCTGTTTTCTGGAAGCATCACAGGAACTAAATTAGCTGTGCCCTTTATCTGCTGTTTTTTTTTTTCAGATTGTCAGTTGCAGTATTTACTTACAACCTTTCCCTTCCCTTTTCAGGGGGCCATTTTTTGGGGGGAAAAGATAAATATTTAGGATTTGAAGTAGTTGCCCTAAAACCTAGACTCATTCAGGTTTGAGAAGGGTCGGTGCCACACCATGGCCTACACAACATGTCACGTTAATTAGAGCACACAGCTCCTTAGCCACACCATGGCTCTTAGATACTGTGGGTGAGAGTTTGCAGATAAACATGAGTCACTTTGGATAGCTGCTTCTGTAAATACTACCACTAAATTAACACTGTCCCATCAGGAAACATTCATTTTTCAAAGGTCCTAAATAATGTTCTTGTTCTCTATGGAAAATGGGCAGATCTGTAGCAGTGGTTTTGGTCAGACCTTGTTTTGAACTCTGCTTTTACTACTTATTGAGTTCGTTAGACAAATTTACATCCTCTCAGCCTTAATTCTCTCTTTTGTAAAGTAGGAGTCATGATATGTGCTTACCTCAGGACATGAATTAAATGAAATAAATTGCAAAGCATGTCTACCATGTGAAGGCAGAGAGACCCAATAAATGCTACAGTTGCACAGGTGGGAAAGATAGTTATCACTCCAAACCTAACCTTACCTCATTCATTTCCTATTTTTATAAATGAGGTAATTTTGTTATTACCTAACTGCACTGCTTTTCTTTTTAAATGTTAAAATTTGAAGAGTCAAAGCTTTCACGTTATTGTGAGTGAGAGAAAGAAAACACATGGAAAAAATTAGAACTCGAAAAGCTGGTAGAAAAACACTATCTTTAGTTTTATCACCGTAACAGAGCAAATTCTGTGAAATTGTTTTGGGTGTTTATCCGAAGGTCAAGGTCAGGGGCTGATTAATATTTAAGTATTCTTCAGTTAGTTAAGCAGGACAGTCCACTACAGAGGGGACACTGTGTTCCAGGAGGTGAAAATATGTGTGTGTTATCTTCCATTTTTTAAAAAAATAAACTTATGTGTTTTTATGTGTATATAATATATAGGAGCAGGGAAAATACTTGAGTCATACCAGCTCATAATTTTGTTTACTTGGCAATGTATTATAATATGGATATGGGAATAAATAATCTGTACATTTATGTAAAATTACTTGGGTGCATGTGTACATAAACATTTTTTTTTTTTAGATTTATTTTTTTATTTTAGAGAGAAAGCATGAGCAGAAGAAGAGAGAATCTCAAGCAGTCTTCATGCTGGGTGTGGAGCCTGATGCCGGGCTCAGTTCACGACCCTGAGATCACAACCTGAGTTAAAACCGAGAGTCTGATGCTCAACCAACTGTGCCACCCGGGCTCCCCTAAACATTCTTATTTATGTATTTTTAAGATTTTATTTATTTGAGAGAGAAAGCGTGAGCGAGTAAGGAGAGGGGCAGAAGGAGAGGGAGAGAGAATCCAAGAGACTCCATGCTTAGTGGGGAGCCCAACACAGGGCTGGATTTTATAATCATGAGATCATGACCTGAACAGAAATCAAGAGTCAGATGCTTAACTCACTGAGCCACCCAGGCGCCCCCTAAACATTCTTTCAAAACAAAACAAAACAAAACATCTAAAAGATAAAAAAATAAAAGTCATTTAAAAGAGAGAAATGATGCTTTAAGGAGATGGATTTCCTTTTATGCTTCAGTTCTAGTCACATAAGCAGTGGTCCTTAGATTATTTATTTATTTATTTATTAGCAGCAAACCTCCTCTTTAGCAGAATCTACAGCTCAGGAGATGAGAAGGCTTAAGAGAGATTGAAGGGTGCAGTTCTGCTTGCTGGTGCTCATCTTGAACTTTTTTGCAGTGATGTTCCAAGGCCTGTCCCCAGAACGCTGGAGTTTAGGGCACTAGGTGTGAAACTCTTTATCTGTGGGATAGAAACCATCAAGAGACAGTTGTGTCTAAAAAGTCATGGCATTAAGAATTATTGTGAGTGGGATTCACAAACTTGTTAAAACAATTCCCAGGATTTTCAGCAATGTCAAATGTATGTATAACTTCTCATGCAGAGGAGTGAGTGGTTATTTAAAAAAAAAAAAATCCAGTCTTATGACCCATATTTTACAAAAAATAGGAGTTCTGTGCGTGCTTTTAGAGAAATCATCTCGGGATTTTTTTTTTTTTTATTGTTTCTTGATCCCACTAAGCTGTGACAGCTGTATCACCGTTAAAGTTATTTAATATTTTAACTGGCTGTTGTTTAGCATTACAGATGACTCATGGAAAAAGAAACAAGAAGTCAGTGGAAATATATTACTTGTGTTTACCGTTCCTCTTTTTTGTTGTATGAAAGCAGCTGGTTTGCAATTTGTATGGTAAAGGGTTTTTCTTAAAGAGTTAATTTTTAGTTAATAGTGAGCTTTCATAAGAAACAATCTCAAATGCTAAGTACTTGTAAGATTGTTATTAATAGGGGTGGTAGTAATATCACTTTGTCTTTTTTCACACATTAAGGAGGGTTTCCTGGTGACAGCTGGAGTGTGGGGGAGGGGGAGTCACTTTCAATCAGCCAGCTGCTCTGTGCAACATCATGATGGCGATATTTCAAAGCCTGTGGGATAATTTTGGCTGTATTCAGAAAAGAAAATGTGTCAAATTTCTGGGAAGCAATAGATAGTGTACAAGAGCTGTATAAGAGCCCTTTGGGATCTAGATAATAGTCAACTAACAATGTGTGCATTCAGGTTTGCATGTTGGTGTTATTTTACCATCTAGTTTCTTGGACATTGTTACATGAACATCATAATTATGAAGCAATAAAGTCCAGTTCCATGGGGGGAAAGGCTCATTACTTTATGGAGAGGAAGGGAGATTGGAAAACAAACTTTGGGAGTGTGCTATGTGCTTTCTCATAATATGCTATTTCATTTATTCTTCACAATGACTCCAGTAAGTGGAATTTTTCTCATCTATGAATAAAGAAGCAGAAGCTCAGCAGGATTGATTATATGATTTGCCCAAGGCCCCATACTAGTAAACAATGGCATCCATATTTGACCCCAGATCTGGCTTCAGCTCCAGGAATGTTCTCATTATACCAACAGCTGTTTCCGCATGGTGTAAACTTGCTTATGCATTTTTAATCCAAAGTCACAATATCAGGATAGTTATGAATGAAATTTTTATACATATTACAATGACTTCAGCCTTATATAAATAAAATATAGGGTGTGTGTATGTGTGTGTGTAGGTCTGTGTGTGTTGGCAGCTACTTCTAATTTGGGATTTCTTTTTTCCTTGAGGGATTCTCTTGGGCAACACTGAAAGAAACTTTGCTACATTTTTTAATGTTGCAAATCCCAGCAATTTGCAATCATGTGGTTATAATGAATCAGTTTGATTCTAAGTTGGAGCCAGTGTAGGAACAAATATTGTGCATACTGCCTACATAGTCCCTTCCTTACTACCAAAGTATTTAAGATTTACTTGTTTCTTTCAAGGTATGTTAATTTTGTATTACTAAGGGACCTTCAGCTTTCCAGATTTTTAGCTTATAGCTATTATGTCCACCAAGTGATGACTTAAATCCTTTTATTTTTGTGAGATAACTCTCCTGCTTTTGATTATGAGTTTCACGGATCATTTAATCTCCCTCTGCATTGCCCACAGGGTATTGCCTGCCAAGTATTTTCTTTCTTTACTCCACAACCCATATAAAACCTTAAAACTTATTTCTGCTATGGTGTAAACGTTCTGTGCAACTTTATATGCATTCCTGTTTTCATTATCACAGCATAATACCTCTGTTTGTATTTCTGCTCTCTAGGCTGTGGTTGCCTGAAAGGACAGTACCTCTCCCTTCTAGGCATTCAGATATTTCTTAAATGAAAGAATATAGACAGTGAGATATAAAATTATCTGCTTAATGCTTTTACTGCTATAATTTCACATTCATTGGTTTTCTTCTCTGGGCTCATAATTAGAAAAGTGTGATAAATTACAGGATGGTGAAACAAGGGGGTAAACCCACAGAAAAGCTTGCAGGGTAATTCCATGATCTTTCCTAAAGGCTATTCAATTTCTTCCTTCTTTCCTTTCCTTTTTTTTTGGTAGGTGAATCTAAGTGTTTTGTTGTCTCAAAGTTCTAGTCAGAAGTGTTCACCAAGTGATGACATTTTATTAAATGTGGAGAGTAATCTTATTTTCAATGAAGAACAACGGCAAGGAGTAGGTTTTGAAAATCAGTAATTAGATGGTTTTTTTTTTAGATTTTTTTTTAAAACATCAATCTTACATAAATGAAAGACAAATTTTAGATGATTTCTTTTTCCTTTTGTGATTACATTTTTCATCTAATGTCCACGTTTAGACACTTAGTTTATGCCTTTAAGAGGACTTTGCCTTAGTTATGCAGAAGTTGGCTCCCGTACTCCCATCTTTAGCTGGGTGCACTCCTCTTTCTCTAGTGATAGCATGACTCTAGCAGATCTTTGCTGCCACTTACGTGCACATCATCTTTTGGTTCTCCCATGGGCTAGAGTGCTGTACCAGGAGACAATGAGAGTTAGTAATGCTTGAAATAGACTAGGACCAGTGTACCTTGTGGGAAGACATAGCATCTCTGAAGTCAGCCATGCTCTTCTCCCTCTTGAATACTTCTTGTGCTAGGAGGATTTCAGGCACATAAATAATTCACTAACAGTTCTTGCACAGAGATTAAGTGGGGGGATGGCTATTAGTTTTTTCATTGACTTTAGGCAGATAAATCTGGCATGGAGCAAAGGTGAGCATGGAGTTGCTTGAATCCTCTTGAAGGGAGTGATGGTGGATGCTGCTGGCATTGCTGCTCCGCATGTGTCTCCTGGTTAAGGACCGATGTCTGAAGGGCTGTCAGTCGAAGAACTTTAATGAGCCCTCATTTCACTAAGATGTGTAGTCTGTTAGAGAAGGAATCAGCTTATGATTGATATTGGAAATCATAAGTGCTGATGGATCAGAATTGGGGTTGGCACTAATTCACCTTACCAGGGAGCAGAAGTCAAGATTATATACAAAAATCCAGTAGTTTCATTTTTCATGTATAAAGATAATCTAATTATTTCTGTTAAGACTGTAACACTTTAAAAAGGTGGAAAAAATAAAATTTTTGTCATCTGACACAATGAGATTTTTAATCCTAAAACGGAGACTCATTAAATTCTCAAATTATCAGATAATGTTGACAGAAACTCTGGTTTGAGACTTTATTATAAAATTTATTTTAATTAAATAATGACTTTGCTTTTGTGTACCTTCCACATACACCATATTGTTTTTAAAATGTATGTGTATTTGAATCATATGATGCAGTTTAAAAATAATGGATCACAGAAAGCCCAGAAAAATGATAATTGGTTACTGAGTTGTAAAAATACTTTAAAGCTATTTAAAATCTTTAATCTTAGGTCTTATTTTGGTTTATTTGTTTACATGGATTAAAGACACTATTATTTCCCAACTTATGATTTTATATACTTAATCTCATTTAATCCTTGCAAAACCAAACAAGCCTGCCTCATGTCCTTTTACAGGTGAGAAACTGGCAGTCAAACAAATTTTCTAAGGCATATTGTAGAACTCTTAGCAAAGACCATGCCCTTAACTACTGTCCTATACTACATACGTTAATATTGCTGGGCCCATGTATCTTTGACAAAAAACATTAGGACAGTTCTCTTCCCGAAAACCTGTTTACCCCATTTCCTGACAACCTCTGTATGTTCGGAAATTGTTCAAATGTGTTGTATTAGCCATCACCTTGTGCTTGTTTTTGGTGTGAGTGCTCCTCCCTTGAAGCAGTGTGCCCTGTGAAGCCTTTCATCCTTTGTGTCTTAGAGTAGCCTGACAGCCTTTCATGTTGAATTCAGCAAGATTGCTTTTCATTTAACAAAGCTGAATGTTGCTTTCTAGGTGAAAAATAATTAAGTGGTTTTAAAAGGTGTATTTGATTAACTGGAAGCTGGCCTGTGTAAATTAATTATGACTGTAATGATGTCATAGCCTTGTCTTTTGTTATTAACCAGGTAACTGACCAGAAGTTTGGGAGCTTATTGTAACTGACAGGTAGTGGTTTGACCTTGTGAGCTGCCTAGAAGTGAAACATGCACGATGCACGTAAATACAGGTTGTTCCATGAGCTGCATGAACTGTCAGAGCATCTGGTCTTGGGTTCTTAGTTCTACTCTTCCCTTCTTTGCTGAAATTGGTACACTGGAACTGTATATTATGCTGATTTCTCTTATGAAAAGCATCTGGCCAAACACAAATGTGGTCTATGTCCTTGAGTAGTTATAATCAGAGGTAAACATTGACACAGTAAGGACACATGGTCAAGTAAACAACTGCCCAAATTAAAGGAATGTTGATTTTAAATTCCACACGAAGGAAGGTAAAACAACTTTTGGTAGAGAAGACATCAAGGGAAAGAAGACATCAAGGGAAAGAAGACATCAAGGGCATATTTGATAGGTTGAGAGAGAGAGTTTGTCCCTTCTTACTCTAATTTATCTGGGAAAGGTCAGGGTACATGGTATTCTAAACCTTTGAGTGATGGGAGCCTGTAACTTCGGTGAGTTTGGTTAAAAGATAGGATTGTGGGAGTGAAACATGGAGTGAAGTGTGGTAATAGTGACTGACGAGCAGCAGTTCTTAAGTTACCTGCCCTGCCTCCCATACGCTTTCCACCGGTGGTATAGTCAGCTCTGCTGGGATGGGACATGGGCATTCCTGAGATCATCGTGCTGTGCAAAATCATGCGGTAAAACCACAGAGCCTATGGTGCAGATGGTGGCAGGAGCAAAACACAAAACTTTGTCAGTGGTACATTGAAAAAAAAAAAAAAAGCCTAACAAAATGGTAGCACAGTTACACATATTAAGTGGTTAAGAAATACAGAAATACTACAACAAATAATGGCACGTTCCTTTCCGAAGATCCTGAACTGTGCTGGTCAAAGTGGTTGTCGGAGGATTGCAACTTGTGAATTATTGTCAAGTGGTAGAATAAGGATTATCTGGAATTGGGAGGCAAGTTATAACTGCAGGTGTGAAGGGGTGTAACTCCTAAAATACTCTCCGAACTTCAGTAGCTGGTAGATGTTTGAGGTTTGTGAATGGGTGCATTGGTGAATTTCTTTGTAGCCTGCTTCAGCTGGGTGCAGTTTCCTGCTTTCACCTAATGCTTTTTGCAGATGAAATTGCACATAATCAAATGGGAAATTTGCATTATGCTCCAGTTGTTCCCTGATATATTAATTGCATTTGAACAAATTTGCTTGTTACGAAACAAGCATTATAGCAGAACTGACCAGACTAATTAACTTACACTTCTCTAATACATTTCAAACATTTATGCAAACAGCATATGCATGCTGTTTCCTTTCTTAGAAATATCTTTCCTTCTTTTGTCTTTCAAAGCCTGGTGCAGGCGAGGAAGCTTCATTAAGGTAGTCTCTGAATTGGATTGACTTAACATTTCTATAATTGGCACATATTTGTACATTATTTGCCTACTTCCAAAAAGTGTTCACTTTAGAAATGACACAGGACACAAGTAAAGGGGCGGGGGGAGATAAACAACCAAATGGCTTAGTGGTTCTTAGCAGAAGAAAGCATTTCCATTTATTAGGAGAAATTAAGTTTTTTCTAGCTCTGATGGGATTTTGCCCAAGGAATAGTAAGTTTGATTGTATAATACGAAGATGATTCCTATGTGGCAGTCCCTTGGGTGTGATCGATGTCAAGTCTCAGATAGTATGAAGATGCATTTTTATAAGAGTCATTCTTCAAAGGCAAAGTGACATGTTGTGACCAGGCAGCTTTTGGAGACTTGGCAAAACACAGGGCTAAAAGTTGGGATAATGATCCTTTTTTCCAGCAATTCTTAAAAGGTAGAAAAGATATTTTTGCCTCTATGTGACTTCATTCTCAGATTAAACCTCATTTTGTAGGACAGGACTGGGGGTGGGGGTGTGTGAAAGAATGCCAAGCAGGGTGCACTTCACTTTCCCACCCCCCACCCAGACCCACACTTTCCGGTGTCCTTCCCAACAAGGTGCCTGGCCCTGGTGGGAAAAAGTCAGAGGAGGCATGAAGGCTTTTGTTCCTCAGCATCTCCATTTGTATAGTGTGTATATCCCAGAATGAGAAAAAAATGACATTCTTATTATTGTTACTTTTTTGTTTTTGACTTGATTCTTAAATTGATTTTTTGTTGTTTCCATTGGCTATGACTATGATAATTAACCAAAAGAAGTGGGGTGTTTGAATGTTACTTTGTACTACTCTCCTAAATATAGATCTACAGATTGACTTGTATCAAGAAAACAATTAGATTTGTTAGAGTAAAAGTTTTCTGTAGTAAGATTTTCTATATTTGAAATGTTTTCAAAATACATATACATTTTGACATGTTTAGTGGAAGTCACCAACTGCCCTTTCTTGGGAAAGACTATTATTCTTCAGGCTGAGGTTATGTCCTTCTAATTTTTTTGGTGGCTAAAGTATCATATCTGTTATTAAGAGATCGTAGGGTGACTTTCTGTTTCATCTCTGACATGTGTAGAGCTTAGAAGTTGTCACTCTGGTCCTCACGACAGATAAATGCTGAACAGTCTGAAAATCAAGACTTCTTAGATCCATCAAAGAACTGAGATCCATATAAGGCAAACTCACTCCGCAATCTGAAGAGGCTCATATCAAGACTCATAGCCAAATTCATGTAGGAGAGGAAAAATTTCCATACCCATTTATGCTCCTGGGTTCTCCAGTTGGAGCCCAGTGAACCTGATTGACAAAAGACAGATCAAGGAGAAAAACAACTTTATTAGCGTTTGGGAGTACACAGAGATGAATAACTCAAAGGGATGGTTAGAACTTGGGTTTATATAGCATCTTTAAAAAAAAGAATAGTGCATTTTTGGAGAAATAACAAGACTAAAAGGACTTTGAGTTTTCTATGGGAAGCAGATATATGGGGGAACTAATGGAAGATACAGACTAGTTAGTAAAGTTTGTTGTGTAGATTCCACTGATGCCATATCAAAGGTTGTCCCTAGTGGTTAACTTTTGTCCATCCTGGTAGCTAAGGAGGGGAACATTTATAAATTCATGTCCTGCTGTTAGGTAAACAGGGGAGGGCAAAGACCTTTATATCTGCTGCTTCTCAATTGCTTTCAACTCAGGAAAAAATGTTTATGCCAAGTGGTATATATTGGTGGCATATTCTGCTACCCTGCGATTAGCTTACCTGGAAATGAGTCCACTGAAGGTAGTAACTAATAGGACCATTTAAATGGTAATTTAAGTAATTTTCTGGAGCCAAACTGTAGACTACCTTAAAAACTCTCAACTTTTCTGTAGAGACAAACCTGACTCACAACTTCATTTGAAGAACAGAGACTCTGGAGCCAGATTTTATTGTGGTCAAAATTTCTGCTCATCTATAAAATGGGGAAATAATAATAATAATACCTGTTTAGTAAAGTTTAGAGGATTGAATGGGATATGTGAAATAATGAAACAGTTTAGTAATGAGTTTGGTATTTTTTTCCCAAGGAAAACAATCCATGGATTTGGGGCCAGGGAATAGAGTACCTGACAAACAGTGAATCCCTCTCTCCTGAGGATTTTGGGTAAGGGCAAATGGTATATAGGGTATTAGAAGAGGTAGTGTGGAAACAAGTATGGTTGGCTAGGGGGTGTGGGATTTCCTTATGAGGCTGGCAAGTCCTGTTTTCTAGAGTAAGATGAGCTAGCTAAAGCCAAAGATGGAGGTTTGGTGATATAAGTGTTTATATGTCCTTGACAGTGAGGCCTTTCTTGTAAGTACAGACTGACTACAGTTTAGGTTTGTGATGTGGGCCAGGCCGTTGGCATGGCCTCCATCTGTGGGTCCAGATCTGCACATTAACTTTATCAGATAATAGCACACATGTAAGGTTTGAGAGCAGTACTACCAAAGATGAACTAGTAATATGTGTGTGTAATTGTAGCCAGTGATTTGACTTTTCTTTTAGACCTGTATTTTAGAAAAACTATCAATCAGTAGAAAATGAGTATTTCTGTTTGTCATTAAAACAATAGCTAAGATTTAATGAGTGTTTACTGTGTGCTGGGCATTATTTTAAGCACTTTGATGTTTTCAGTCATTTAATCTTTACAAGAATCCTAGGATCATGTTTAGCTATTGTAATTACTACCCCGTTTTATGTAGCGGGAAGCTGAGGCTTACTTGAGGTGACTTGCATAAATTTGCACAATACTTAATGCTGAAGCCGGTCTGTGGGACCAATTTGGACTCTGGAGCACGTGCTCTCAAACCCCAAGACACACAGAACACGCAGTTTGGAGGATATGACAATAGGGTCTGGTGATATCCTGTTGACAGTGGTAGGTCATCCATTCAGAGAGCAGTGTGGGACATTAGTGTCGTGGTCAGAGAGCCTGTCAGTGAGGAGCTTGGACAAGAGCTGGACTCTACAACTGAGGAGGAATTGAATGGATTGGGAGGAATGGGGGAGAATATGTCCTAGGTTGGGAGTGATGCTAGCAGGGCCCTGCCCACATCCCCTTCATGCATTCTGATGGACTTCTAGCCTCCAAGACTTGCAGTTCTTTGCCTGAGTGTTTTCTCTGGCCCCTGTCACTTGCTTTGCCTGCTGTGGCAAGCCACAAGTAACAGGGAGTTAAGGCGGACCCTCAGCCCTGTGGGCGTTAGCGCTGGGGCATACCTATACTAGCTCCGGGATTTCCCAATGAGATTAAGCCCCAGCATCCATCATGATGGCTTGCTTGGTAATGCACACAATTTTGGCTGTTTGCTTTCCTTATTTTGCTTTCCCATTCCGCTACTAGTCAGTTGCCTCCTAAATAAATTCCATAAATCCTAAGTGTGTCACCTCCAAAATAAATTACTTGCACAGAGACCCTTGTCTTAGTGTCTGCTTCTCAGCGAAGCCCAAACAAAGTATAATAATACCAAAACAAATTGCTATAATCATCAAGAGTGTGCTAATTAAATCCTCATACCAACCACTTTTACAGATGGGGAAACCAAGGCTTGGATTGATTAGATAATTTGCTCAAGGTAACTAACACAGCTAATAAACAGAATAGCGGGGTCATCTGGTCCAAGGTAGCCATTGTAACCACTGCTTTTGCTGAGCCAAGCCCTAGAGACAAGCATGACCTGATTGGGAAAGTGGGCATAGAAGAGTAATAGAAAATAAGGTCAAGTACTCAGTGTTTTAAGTTTAGTAATTATAGTGGCCTCAGGGGAGGGTCTCTTGTTCTGCCGCTACAAAGCTGCACAAATGGTTCTTCCTGTTAATGGTTGCTTGGGTTGGATTTATGAAATCAGAATGAAATCAGGGCCCCCAGCTTATCTAGACTTTGCATGCTGGTGATTTTCCCAGAGTTAGGGAAGTGCAGGGAGGGAACAAGGCCTGACTGCCCTTCTCAGGGGCCACCGTCCTGGTCTTGCACATGGATGTGTGCAATTCTAGGCAGGTTATAGCAGAGGGGACCTTTACACTGCCCCCCTTTCCTGATGACCTCATTCCTGCAAAATCCAAGGCAAGGTGACTTAAGACGTCCTGTGTCTGTGTATGATTTTCTGAACGGCCCTCCCCGATTCCAGTGAAATTGTTTGAAAGCCCTCAGCAAATGGGCAATGGTAATGGAGGAAAAGTATCTGTGTGCGTGGAAGGACTCCTGCATACTACAGAATCACCTAGTCAGACTCTTCTGAGACCATGATACAACAAAAATAGGGTAATTCTGTAGAACTATTTTGTGTTTCCCTAAATCTACATCCTTTATCACCCTATGGGGGTGAAGCACTCTTGCCTCTCTCAACTTCTTTTTTCTTAAGATATATTTATTTATTGTACAGAGAGATTGAGAGCCGGGCAGAGAGGGGCAGAGGAAGAGAGAGTCTCAAGCAGCCTGTGCTGAGCATAGAGCCCGAAGTGGGGCTTGATCCGATGACCCTGAGACCCTGACCTGAGCCGAAACCAAGAGTTAGATTCTCAATCACCTGTGCCCCCAGGTGCCCCAGAGCAACTTCTTAACCCGATTGAAACAAGAAATAGTTGTTTGTACTGTCTTTTTCTCTGAGCCCAATAACTCTGCCTTGCCTGTGGTCTGTGGTCAGTGTGTTGTTTGTTGACTGATCACATAAGTGACCTTGTTTAAAATTTAGCCTCTTCCTGGCTAAGAAAAAGTTAAACTCTCTTCTGCCAGTCCGAATGGATAGATTTCTCTTTGTGTCCGCATCTCTGTCTCTCTTTCTTCATCCGTATATCTGTCTCTGTGTTTGATGGTGTGTTTGGGGAATATAGTTCAGTCTTAGGACTAGATTCAAACTAGTTGGGTCAGCTTGACCCTACTCAGCCTGAAGGGATGGACCATTCCAGCGGTTGGTGTTACTGGACATTCAAGTCCCAAAAGCGAGGAGCCAGACCTAGGCTGAGTAGAACCAGGGCAGCTGGCAGAAGCAGGGGAGAAAGTGCTATCTCACCGAGAATAGTTTCTCTGGTTCCTTTTAATCTTCTTTATGCTTTTTTACCTAAAGTTTTCAAATTGCTGTGGGGATGCCCAAGCATATTGCTCAGCACAACCAAGGCTTTATCTTTTCCTTTCACTTTGACAAAATCCCTGGTTCTTTGGAATGTACAGTGAATCTTAATTTCCCCTACTCTGTGTAAATAAATAGGCACCCATAGCTCTTCTATTGTTAGTGTTCTTGACACTCATTTAAAGAATTTCCTAAACCTGTAGTTCCTTTCCCGAGTCTTGCTTTTATGCAAAGCCAACATATTGTTCCCTAAACCAGAGACTTTTCCACAGGTTTGATGACATGTGGCCCCATTATAGAGCCACAGAAGACAGTAATCTTGATTTTCTGGTTCCTAAAAGAGCTTGGCCCAGTTTTGCAGCCTCAGCTCAACTACTACTTCAAGAGTATCTCTGTGACCAAGATCACAGAGTCAGATGGGACAGTGGAGGAGGGCAGGCTCTGGTAGACAGTGAGGGCAGGACAGAGACCCAGTAACCCATCAAGATAATCCATGATAACCAATACCTTCTGCCCTGGGTAAAGCCTTTTCCCATCCTCAGTCAGCTCTTAGTGAAGTAGAAAAACTTGATTTTTGTTGTAGTAGTTAGTGTTGGTGGCTTTTTATTTTCTTGTTTTATCTTTTACTTCCTTGGCCTCTCTGTCCTCTTAATAGTGGGCCAGGATGGAAGCTCATGCCTTCAGTTTAACCTCGTGTACTTTCTACTGTACCATATTCCTCTTAGGTGAAGTTGCAGGAACCTTTGCCTTAAGCACTCTGAATCTTATCATTTCCTGCATATTGTTAAGAATCCACAGGATAGAACAGATTATCAGGTCCTGACTTGACAGTTTCCTTTGGTGATTTCATTTATTGCTATGGGCATGTATTTTTGTGGCTCAGAGTAGGTGATTATATTATTTGAAATCACTTGCCCATGTTTAATTGAAACTAATCTTTTATAGCTACCACTGTAGTTGTGCCTCGGTTATTTTTGTATGTACAAAATATATTTTATTAAAATATTTGGATGCAGTGGCTCCAGAAATTCTGATGGCTCTAGAATTTCTATATCTGAGGGTCTCAGAAGTAGAAATCTGGTTGGAAGTGGGGTGCAGGATTGGGGGCTAGTAGCTAGGGGATGCCTTGAAGGTGTGTTTGCATAGCAGGCATGTTCTTCTTAATTAGATTTATGTTAATTTGGGGTATGGGGAGATGATCATGAAGATTAACCCTCTCCCCCAATGAACACTGCATATTTCTGAACTATGCAATTCTTACCCATTTTTCTCCAAATCTTTTCTAACATACCCTTTTGCCCTCAGCAACTTTATTGTTTAAGTCCCAGAATTTCTTCACATTGGTTTGTTTTCTAGGAATTTTACCTTAAGATGCTTTTTACTTCTTTTGCAGTGTTAAAAATGTAATTCTCTCCTTGTAATAATTTTTTTAAATAGACATATTTCAGTGACCCTCATTATTGTTGAAAGCAATATCTAACTTAAAAAGTATTGTTCTGCCTTATCTCTCTTGGTGAGATCTTTTCATAAAAGGAAGCCCTTTGCTAAATGGTTAAGTATTGAAATCTTCACACTTTTAATAACTTTTTCCTCATTACTACTTAAATTAGTTCTAATAAATTTTTACACCATATAAGTAAGGATTGAACTAAACATGAAACATTGTTTATTCCCTTTTCGTACTTTCTAAAAAGTTCTCCCAACCTTGAGTTTATCCTCCAAGAAGCATTTATGTGAAAAAGTAGCTGGCATTTTCAGAGTTCCTTGTGTAGTGAGTTAAGTTAAAAAATATTGATTATGAAGCAGAACTCTGAACTATTTCCTGGCCTGCCTCTAGATCACATTCTAGAATTTTCAAAGATTTTTATTTAACCACTTGCAGACATTCGAGACATATAACAAATGCCTGTGGATGCACAGACTTTTTAGGACAGCTTCTTATAGGAATATGTGGTAGCAGCAAGGGTCCCAGCAGAGAGAGAGATCACCAGATAAGCAGTACTGTCTGGGGGAAGGGGCTGGATTTGAGTCCTAATAGTTCAGTTTATAAGCATTGCCATCTTGGTTTATTTATACAAGAAAAACAGAATTTCTTTCTCTGTCTCATGGTTTCCCACCAGAATTTCTCATGATTTCTACTAAATTGGGCCGTTGTGTTTGGAATGGGGACACTTAAAATGTAAGCTATGGGATGTGTGTGAAATTTGCTCTGGTGACCTCTGGAGGTGAGAGTGCCCCACGTGACTGTCCATCTGGAGATGGCCACTAACTAAGCACCTTGGACAGAGAAAGCCGAGGGCTGAAGTTGGAATATCCCCAGAAAGTCTCAAGCGCAGAAGCTCCACTGAGCTGCTCCTCATATGGGTAGCTCTAAAGAGATGCTTCAGCACGGGTAGTGGAACAGTCAGGTGATTCTGTTGGCAAGTGCCAGGTAGACCAACTAGTGGGTAACTAAGTAACTAAGTGGAACTAAGTATGTGTTCAGACGTTTGTGAGAATTATATGAAACAAAATAGATATAACTACTTTGAAAACTATGAATATATGTGTTAGATATTAGTTATTATTGGGGAAGTATGTAACTATTTTAAGACTTTGAATCCTAGGCTGAAATGCTTGAAGTTGATCGGATGAGGAGGGTAAAATTTTAATATCTGCTAACATTGGTAGAGGCTTATTATGTTGCAAGTATAGTCCTGCATAGTTGACAAATATTAACTCAACAACTTTGAGGCAAGTCTTACTTTATTTAGGATATATTTTATTTATTTATTTATTATTATTTTTTTAAAGATTTTATTTATTTATTTGACAGACAGAGATCACAAGTAGGCAAGAGAGGCAGGGAGAGAGAGGAGGAAGCAGGCTCTCCACCGAGCAGAGATCCCGATGTGGGGCTCGGTCCCAGGACCCTGGGATCATGACCTGAGCCGAAGGCAGAGGCTTAACCCACTGAGCCACCCAGGCGTCCCTAGGATATATTTTATAAATGAGGGAACTTAGGCACAGGCTGACTGAGTCTTTGACCAAGTCCTACAGTTCCAAGCAGTTGAGTCAGAATTTGAACGCGGCCATTAGGCTTCGGAGTCCATTCTATTAATTATGACACTCTTCAGTTTTATGATGATGTTGTAGAGAATGCCATCATCCGTGAGAAACAAGCTGGATTGGGGGCAGGGGGTAACGTGATGAGATTGGATTCTCACCAAATCTAGTCAGGCATTATATAAGTGGCTTGGGGGAAGAGTGTCCAGTGATAAGTGTGAGGTCTGGTGAGGTTTGGTGAGGTCTGGCACCACATAATATATGCCCGTATTAATGATTTCTTACCTATTTGAAACATTTTGTTACTTCTTATGTTGTTTTAGTGGTCTGAAATCCCCTCTACCTCAGAGGGCAAGGATTCTGCCTTCCACGTGAATGATATGATACTCAAGGGAGGCTATTATAAACAGCAGTTGGGCAGCATCTTATTTTTTATTTCTTTTAAGATTTTGTTTATTTATTTGACAGACAGAAATCACAAGTAGGCAGAGAGGCAAGCAGAGAGAGAGGAGGAAGCAGGCTCCCCGCCGAGCAGAGAGCCCGATGTGGGGCTCGATCCCAGGACCCTGGATCACGACCTGAGCCAAAGGCAGAGGCTTTAACCCACTGAGCCACCCAGGCGCCCCTGGGCAGCGTCTTTTTAAGGTTGATATATTTTATATTTGTTTTCATTGGGAGGGATGGTGGGATGGTAGATGAGGGAGAAGAGGAAGGAAGAGGTCTTGTGTCTTAAAAACTCTATGGCTGGTAGCTTAAAGTCAACGATTTAGCCAGCTGGGATTCGGGAGGTAGTCTAATAACTCCTAAGCCAGGTAAGACAATTTCTCATATGGTTCTAATGATGAAGCATATGAGGCTGGAGAATCACTGAATGAAGGGAAGTCTCAGAAGCCCTCAAAAGGGAAAAAAGTGCTTTCAATTCCCAGTTTCTTCTGGAAGAGACCAAGTTGTAGATATTCCTGTGAGTAGGATGTAATTACTGAGAGTGTCACAATGTTCATGACTAGATCCCCATTACCTTCTTAATATAATTTGATTCCTGTTTTCATTTTTTATTCATGAAGTCAATTTTCATTCACTTGAGTGTTTTCATTTCTTTGGATCTCTCTGCCTTTAATATGAAATAGGAAAACAGAGTTCCACTCTGATTCTTTGACCTTAACATTATTGTGGTTCATGAAACCACTTAACAGATCCAGATGGCTAGAATAATTTGTCATTTATGTGCAACTTGCCATTAAACAATTATGGTACTCTGAAAGAGATTTCACCCAGGACCACCAAGACCCCCCATTTACTAATCAGTTCAGGTGGATGATGCATTCTGGTAAATTGAACATGGGGTAGTGATGTGAAGCCATACCATTTGCTGTTACACTTAATATTTAAATATTAAGTTTTAAAAGCATAATTTACATGTTGTTCATTTGACTATGTGTTACATTTAACAACCCTATATTGCCTGTAAGCTACGTAAGCTTTTTGAAATGAACTCATATATTTAAAAAGAGGAAACAAATTACTTTGCAAGCATTTAGTTAATTCTTGTTTTTTGCTAAATGCAAATACATATTACACTGTACCATTTTCTTATTTTCAAAAATATTTTGGAAATGTACATTTTGTAATTGGGTTCTTTTGGGACCTAAGGAAGCTAATAATATGTTTTAGGAAAAGTAAAAGTATGCTAAGAAGTTTTATTGGAATAACAAAGAATTTTATTTTGTGCCAGACTAAAATACTCTCATCTATTGGCCTTATAGTAAGAAGTAAAGAAAACAATTTCTTCTGTTTGGATTAGAAAAGCCACGAATGAGAGCATTCCTGAGAGAGTTAGGGAGTGAGATGAAATGGTTGAGTCCAATTCATTCCTAGAGAGAGTTCATTCCTAGAGGAAAAAAATAAAACACACACGTTGTGTTTTTGTGTATGTTTTGACCAAGTTAACATTGTATTTATGATGTGCTAATTTGTTGCCCAGCTCATGTAAATTAAGAAGCAGGGGATGCTTTTATGTTTAACATAATCTGCTATTTCCATAGCATTTTTGCTTTGTTTGAAGCGATAAAACATACTAACCCTCTGTTACTTTCACAATGATTTTACAGTATTTATTTTCAAATGAGTGGGCCCTAGCTTATGCTCCTGCTAGTGAGGTACACTCAGATTCACTCTTAACACGTCCCATCCAGAGGGATGACAATGCTAAAATCCTGGTAGGCTAACCAGAATGATTTCTTTGTGGTTCCATCTTTCTTTCCTGAAGCTTTCTTTCGACCTGAGCTTGTTAAATTGTTTCTTGGAGAGAGAGTGGGAGAGAGAGGGTGTGAGCTTGTCTGTATGGTCTTGCAGACCTAACAGCATGTGTGCTTATATTACATTTTAAGCAATGAAAATTTAGGCATTTGCTCAGTGTCATTAGTAATTAGGGAAATCTAAGTCAGTACTACCTCATACCCACTCAGATGGCTAAGACGAAAAAGGAGGATCAAGACAAGTAGTGTTGAGGGTGTGGAGACTTTGGAATCCTCTTATACCACTGGAGGGAGTACAATAGGATGCTGAAATTTGGAAAACAGGTTGGCGTTTCCTGAAAGAGTTAAACAAAGAGTTACCATATGACCCAGCAATTCTACTCCTGGGTATACATCTAAGATAACTGAGAATGTGTGCCTACCAAAAAGATTATACACGACTATTCCTTGCCGCGTTATTCATTTGAGTCAAGAAGCAGAAACAACCCAAATGTACCTCAACCAGTGAACGGATGAACACTGTTACTATCAGATGCCAGATTGGGGATATAGAACCATTTAACTGGAAATTGAGACATTTACCACCCTAGTAAATGATAATGATGAAGTATTTTATGCTTTGTAAGTAGAATTGAAAATCACTGTAATTAGATTTTTCCCTTTTTTATAAAACTCCTTTCTCTCCCCCTTGAGACACATTGGTTTCCCAAGTTACGAATTCAGTTTCTTTTGTTTGTTCTAGCCACTTAGTTTTTCTTATTACGTACCTATTTAATTTTTAATTTCTCATTAAAAGTAAATATGGCTATTTTCCCTTTGAATATTTCAAGAAGTCTTCCATTTCTCTCTGTCGCGACTTTGATATAGTGCTGTCTAGTGTGTATTACTACATAATTAAAATGCCACTTTTTAATCAAATAGTTCTGGAAAAACAACCTATTAATACACTTTACATGGATCAGAGGTTTATTTCTGTAAATTTGAGATAAATGTTATAAATGCTTTTCTGGGACTAAAACGTAAATGGAATAACATGCACAGTGCTATGGGGAAGGTTGCTACAATTGCAGGAAAAATACTTAGAAGATGAATAGATTGTAGTCTTTTCAGTCAGTCTTATTAATTGTATAATGTGGACATATTAGAAAATACTCATCTTTAGTCCTTGGGCAAATAACTTGTAAGCACTGATTATATGCCAGTCATTGTACTAGGCTCTAGGTAATTAGTGGTGATTAAAACAGACAAGGTGATTCTTCCCTTGGCCATTTCTGATGCAATCTGGCCATTTCTGCTGCTCTTGGTTGGGAGCACCTTGTGGTGGGGGTACTGTGACTGGGGCAGAGACCAGAGAGGTGGACGGGATAGTGGTTGTTGCAAGTGTGTGGTTATGGTGAAGAGTTTGGGCTTTATTCTAACTGTAATGATAAGCCATCGCAGGTTATCTGCAGGGGAATCCAACTTCAGTTTTATAGGGATTATTCTGGGTGGTGGTGGAAAAATGGTTGGTGGGAGAGAATCCAGTTAGAGAGTTTGTTATAATGCAGACAAGGTATGATAGTGCCTTAGATTGGAGTAGGGCTCAAGAGCTAGAAAGAAGGAGATTGACACAAACTGTGGACAAATTAACCAATTGTGGTGGATGGGATGTGAGGATAGGAGGGCGATGAGGGCAAAGGGCAGGTCAAGGATGTTTCCGGCATCTCTGACTTGAACAGCAGGGAGGGGGAGATTCTGTGTCCTGAGATGCTGCACATGGAAGCACAGAATTGGAAGGGATGGGTCCAGTGTTCAGCTTGGGGCAAGATGAGCATGAGGGAAAGATGTGTTTCTGAGCTAGGGGAGTGCAGGGACTAGCCTGCTCTTCCTTGGGCAGTGGTAACTGTTTTATGGTCTGGGTACAAGTTAGAATAAATAAATCACTTCCCAAACCAAACAGGCTGAACTGGTTTCCAGCTTATAGATGAGTTGCTATAACTGATCATGCCTCTGTGATCTTTCTTCCAGCTCAGCAGTCTGAAATTTTGTATATATTTGATGAGCAGGATGAAACAACATTCATTTACAGTCAGTGCTCACTTATTGTGATCTCTTCTCTTTGATATTCTTAGAACTATGCGAGGGGGCGAGGGGTGGAGAAATACTGCTGAACTTAGCACTCTTTCTTGTTGCTAACTCCATTTTATTCTGTAAGACCACACTGCAGCCTAACACACCTCAGGCTGACCCGTGTACCTCAGATGCGGTCTTCTGCTGTCACTGCATTCAGAACATAGCGTGGCAATGGTTAGCTTAATTCTTAGCAGGAAATGAGTTCCTTAAACACGGTGACTGTGTTTCAATCTAGGATTTGGCACATAGCAATTGACTTTTAAAAGCAGAAATTTGGGGCACCTGGGTGGCTCAGTCAGTTGAGCATCTGCCTTTGGCTCAGGTCATGATCCCGGAGCCTTGTATTGGGTTCTTGGCTCGGTGGAGAGCCTGCTTCTCCCTCTGCCTCTGCCTGTGGCTTCTCCTGCTTTGCTCTCTCTCTGTCAAATAAGTAAATCTTGAATGAATGAATGAATGAATGGATGAATGCAGAAATTTTGTGAAGATAAAGCAGCCTAGCAGTTGGTAACTGGTATTATGGAGTAGAAGATAGTAAATGCTTACATTTTAAAACCTGCCTATGGAAGTTTAAAAGCTTTGGGGTGGGGCGCCTGGGTGGCTCAGTGGGTTAAGCCTCTTCCTTCAGCTCAGGTCATGATCCCAGGGTCCTGGGATCGAGCCCTGCATCGGGCTCTCTGCTCAGCAGGGAGCCTGTTTCCCCTCTCTGTCTGCCTGCCTCTCTGCCTACTTGTGATCTCTGTCTGTCAAATAAAAGATAAAATCTTAAAAAAAAAAAACAAAAACTTTGGGGCAACATGTATTGACTATATCAAAATTAAATATATATATTTTTTTAATTAAGGGGGTAAAGAATCCTGTTCAGCATTCTGAGTAGAAATCATTATTAAATATTTACACACTTTCTTTCTAGGTTTTTTTACGAGGTTACAAATTTGTTTATAAGAAGACAACTCTTTTTTTTTTTTTCAGGGCGTATTTGTCAGAGAAAGCATACATATCCATTAACTGGTCCGTTGGGATTTGGGAGAAATTTTCTCTTTTAGAATGTAAAATGAGGAAGGACAGCATCCTGATGTTACTCTGGAAGACACTGAAAAAAAAAATGTTTCTCTCAGATGGGATGTGGGATATATACAATGTAAGCTCATCTTTAAGTGAGCATGCCTTATTGGTGTATTAAGTCTTAATTGACCGATTTTCATGTGCGTTTTATGTTTTAGGTTCGGCTGCCTATATATATTTCCCAATTCCTAAAACCTGACCGCGTTTTTGCAGCACTGGTTTGATATCCAGCTATGCAGCGGAGATCAAGGGGAATTAATGCTGGACTTATTTTGCTCCTCTCTCAAATCTTCCATGTTGGGATCAGCAATATTCCACCAGTCACCCTCGCAACTTTGGTTCTCAACATCTGGTTCTTCTTGAATCCTCTGAAACCGCTGTTGGAGTCCTGCCTTAGCGTGGAGAAGTGTTACCAGCAAAGAGATTGGCAGCGCTTACTGCTTTCTCCTCTTCACCACGCAGACGACTGGCATTTGTATTTCAACATGGCATCCATGCTCTGGAAAGGAATACATCTGGAAAGAAGACTAGGCAGTCGATGGTTTGCCTATGTCATCGTCACATTCTCCTTGCTCACTGGAGTGCTGTACCTATTCTTGGAATTTGCTCTTGCAGAATTTTTGGGTGAACCTGGCTTCAGAAGGAACTGTGCTGTAGGTTTCTCAGGTAAGGCAGACAAATTGCTAAGGGAGCATGCATGAAGATAGTAAGGGGTGTGACTGTTGTCATTTCATGAAGTGAGCATCCCTATTTGGTGAGGGAACTAAATTCTGAGTGGCTAAGGATTGCTCGAGCTTGGGTTTTGGAGAGAAGGATGATTGGAGCAGGGGAGAGAAGATCATGCTATTCTGTTTTAATGCTACATCATTCACTCTTGGACAATCAGGATCTGCTCCAAGGTAGTTTGTAGGAGATGTAGTTCTAGAAATATACACTGGCTCCTTCATGGTAGAAAGACCCAGTGGTGTATCTGGGATAAGGAATTCTCTAAAACCACAAGTATGCCTCTCAATAACTTCATAAATCCATGTACCACACCTTACGATGGCACGCTCACTGTGTTTCAGGAACCATTATGGTCACTCTCCCTGTATCTCAGAGCACGGAAATGGCCATCTGGGCCAAAATGAGGTGTTCTAAGAATTAGAATGTGAAGAAGAGGGGGGGAAATAGTGCTGTAACAGAAGGAAATCCAACTCTTCCCTCTACTTTCCCTGCCATCTGGACCCCTTCCCTTTAAGATACATCCTCATACAGCCAGTTGTGGGAAAAGACAGGAAATATGCCCTACCCTCAACATGTCTTTCCAAAGAGGTTTGAAAAAAATACGGATTACTGCTATTTTTTTTAAATTTTTAATGGAGTTAAAAATCACATAGCATAAAATTAACGATTCTGACATGAACAGTTCAGTGGCATTTAGTACCATTTTTGGTATTTTATTCCCATTTTACATGTTGTCTATTTTCCAGCATACTGAAAGTCAGTATGAACTTCTGCATAAAAAACATTAAAAGAACAATTACCTTGAACATTGTCTTTCTACCAAAAGCTGGGTTGACTTGTAAAGAAAAGGGCGTTTCAAAACAAGAAGTGGGGTATAGTCAAATAATCATTTTCATTTTCATTTAGTTTTCTTTGTAAACGTGGATTATTGCCACATTTGGATTGTTGATATTTGTGTGCTCCTTACTCTCTTCTAGGAGTTTTGTTTGCTTTGAAAGTTCTTAACAACCATTATTGCCCTGGAGGCTTTGCCAACATTTTGGGCTTTCCTGTACCCAACAGATTGGCTTGTTGGGCAGAACTTCTGGCTATTCATTTCATCTCGCCAGGGTAAGTGTTTACTCCCAGAGAAGACAAATGAAGAACCTGATGTTCCAGGGAGAAAAAATTGTAATAATAATGAGGTAACCGGTTTTTGTTATGTTTTGTTTTGTTTTGTTATAGCAAAGTTTATTCTTTAAGGACGGCACCGAGCTTACTCGTTTTACTGTCAGACGTTTCTGAGTCTGAATCCTGTCAACTGCCGAGCCCTGTGATTTGGGTCTCTTTGCCTTGTCTGAGCTTCAGAATCCTCACCCTTTAAGTAGGAACAAGAGAACCTGATACACAGACTGGAGGATCCGTATCAATGAGACTGTCTATTCCTGAATTCTAATAATAGTTAATGCAGAGAGGCACATAGAAACCACATAATCATAGAGATAAAAAATTACAAGACATGTTGGCCTGGTACTTTTAAGCCATCTCAGTGTGAGGTGTCTTGGTGATAGAACTCTTTAAACAGAAGACTTGACTCCCAATCTCAATATGTAAAATGGATCGATGATGAACTATTTAGGGTTGAGAGCAAGCTTGGGCCCCATTCCCTTTGCCTTACCCCCATCTTGCTGTGGTTATCTTAGAGGCAACCCCAGGGCTCCAAGGAATACAGTGGGGGAGCCACTGATCTAGATGAATCCTTTCCTTTTCAGATGAGGACAAGAAGAGTCAGAGGTCAAGGTACTTTTCAAAACAGTTCTTGGTAGACGCTAGCATAGTAAGGGTGCGGACCTCCTGACTCCTGGTCTGGTGCTCCTAGCTGGGGTGTTTTCCCACTTTGGTTCCTTTCTCTGCTTTTGATTAGAAAAAGGAGGGTGAATTGTGCTGTTCTCCCACCTCCCACCAGTTTCGCTTCCCTTAGTCTGTACAGGCTACTGGAAGCACATGGTTTTTGTTTATTTTTACTGTAGGGACCTGGATAGATACTCTTTGGAGAAGGAGGAAATTCAGGAAGAAGTAAGGAGGGTGTTTTGTTTGTTTTTCTTTTAAATTTTTTAAAGTTTTGCCCATTTTTCCTTTCAGACGGCAGTTTTATTTTGCTTTTGGTTCCTGTGGCTGGGTTGAGTGTTGTACTTTATTTGAGAATTTTCTCTCTGCGCTATGCCTCAGCCCAGTAACCTCCAGAGAGAGTCCCTTCTCTAATGCTAATTTCCCATCATGGACAGCCATTGGCAGCTGGTCTGCAAAAGGCAGTGATATGAGCACTGAACACCACTCATTTGCAACTGTATTGTTACCTTGTGACAGTTCCACGAAGAAAGCCTAACAAAATCTTCAAAGTTTTCTTTGAAAAAGGTTCCAGTAATGTCTGTCCCTTGTCTGAACAGGCCTCTCTATACCTTGTCACTCACAGTTCCCTGACTTGCTTGATGTGACTTGCTTCTCTGTGTAGAGGAGAGACTCCTGTTTGTGACCACAACACCCAGCATTCATATTGAAATCACTCCCTGGATACTTGAACTTTTATTCCACGATGAGTCCCTTTGAATAGCCATGCCTTTAATATTCTCACGCAACCATTTCTGAAGACTCTCACTCATCCTGCACTTTATTTTTTTTTTTTAGCCCCCCCCCCTTCCATGGAAAAGGCATGGTTGCATTTTTTATGTAATATGCTTATTCTGCATGGAGGGACCCTATATCCTGAGCCTGGGAATTACATGAAATTTCCTATATTTGAAGTTTGAGAGAATGAATCTTTTTGTGTTTTAAGAGTTGACTACTTTGAATGATAAACTTCTGATACCCAAGCATCTGCTTCTGCCTGTGTCTAAATAAAGACCAAGCTAAACACTGGTCCAGGAAACTAAGAAGCGAGGAGTGCTTCTTTGAGATGGATCTTGGAAGAATGGAAGAAACCAGAGCTCTCTTTGCTCTGCATTGTTATTCTCCTGGTGGTTGTCAATTAGAATTTGCACTGGGAAAACACTGTAAATCTTTAGAACAAAGCCCGCTTTATTGTCAGACTTAATGAGCTGCCCTCTGGGGAGAAAAAAAAAAACCTGCCAAGCAAACACTTGGTGGACCTCTGTGTTTTAGGAAAGCCACGGAATTAGTAATTTCCCCTAGTTACAGCGTCTTATGGAGGGAATCCACTCCAAACAGCCTGCCATTAGGCACCGTGAGGGGTTGGACTTGACCAGGGGAGTGAAGTAATCGCACTCATCTGCTGGTGCTTTTGCTTTTCACAGTACTTGTTTGTACCTTGTTTTCAGTGATTGCTGTGCCTTACATGGTCCTTCCATTCCCTGGCTTGTCCTGGGACCCTGCTCCGGGACTAGGTTTGAAGATGTGTCCCTGCCCCAGAGGCAGCCCAGCAGGGAGGTGTGCAGGGCCCACCAGGAGGCTAACTCCTTGTAGACTGGGCTCTTGATCCTTCCCACCCTCTCCTCCTCCAGTTGATGGAAGAAAGGGGTTCTGATGCCAAGTGTTACTTCTAACCTCTGCAGTTTCTCAGATGAGCCCAAGGCTCTTTAGTCCCAAACTGAAGCTCAGGGAAATGAACATTGCACACTGTGAGACAGCTCCTCAGTGACTGCACTCGAGGACAGTGGTCATGTGTGAAAGATTTGGGCCAGCATGCTAGCCATGGGACCTCCGGGGACTCCTGCAGCCTCTCTGGGCCTCAGTTTCCTCCTCTGTCCATTGGGAATGTTACTTGCTTTCTCTGTTTCCTAAGTCAGTTTTGAGGAGTCCAAGAGGTAATCTATATGAGGGTGTTTATAAATTATAAAGTATTTCTCTCATCATTTTTATTACGAGATGAATCCCTGGAAGTGTGTAGTGCCCCTGAAATGAATCTTACTTCTTTTTCTTCCTAAAATCAATAAAATAAGTCAAACTATTTGCTTCAGTTCTGTCTCTCCCCTGCCCCTTGATCCTGCTTGACTGTTCCACCCAGAATGGCAGTTAGCAGTCTAAAAATTCCCTTGGGCTACTCATAAACACAAATTAAGCGGGCCATGACTGCTTTTGGACCCTAAGAGATTCTTTTGTATAATACAACAGTTCTGAAAACATTAGCCCCTAGGCTTTGGTACTGCTTCACTGCTAATGTTTGATGAGAGGAATTACTCTGTCTCTACAAAAAACTTCTTGGTTAGATTGACTAAATGAGAGAAAAATAGATTTAATACCTTTTTTTACTTATTCCAGTTTTTTTAATTGTAAAAATTTTCAAAGTAAAGAGAAGCTGCTGGACCATTTGAAAGTAAGTTGCACACATCAGAGTAACTTCACCCCTAAAAACTTCCAGTGTGTATCTCCTAAAAATATATTGCTTTATATAAACACATTACTGTTGTCGTATTGAAGAAAACTAACGGGAATTCCCCAGTGTTGTTTAGTAATTAGTTTAGATTTAAAATTCCTCATTTTCCAAATGTCTTTAGTAACTGTTGTGCTTTTTTGGGGAAGGCGGGGTAGAGACATAAGAGGACTAGGATATGATTAAAGTTCATGCATTTGATTGTATTTTTTTGTTCCCTTTTAAAGGCAGTCCTTCTATCTTTTTATTTTCCTATGACATTGAGAAATAACTCATGGAAAAGTTGTGAAGAGACCAGGTTTTGTAGAATGTTCCAACTTCTGGATTTCTTGTTTACTTGTAGGGTTACTTAGCTCCTTCCTTTAGCCCCCGCATTTCTGTAAACTGGAAGTTAGGTACAAAGGTTTACTAACATCCAGATTAAACTGGGTTGTTGGCAAGAATACTTCATGGGGTGATGCCATCAGGGTACACAATAACCATATTACATCATGACAGGAAGGACAAAATGCCAGATTGTCCCTCTGTTAGGAATTCTAAGTTTAATCCATTAGGATAGTGTCCATTGTAAGAATACATCTATCCCTTTGGACTTGAAAAACAATCTGGAAGTGGTAATTGGACATCATGCAGATAGCTTGTTAATAACCTTCTATCTTTTGGTTCAGTATTTGCCAGTGATGGCCCTTGTCTGAACTGGTTGTTTCAGGGGGAGCCATGAAGAATGATTTTCTGATTCTATCATTCCTTCTACACTTATTAGGTGGGGTTAATCCAGGGTTAGAGGTTAAAACCCAAAGGCAAAGTACTGAGGAAGAGCAGTGTTCTGTCAAGGGGGAGATCTGCGTTTGGTAGGCTTGAAGCTATTTAGTTTTGTGGGTTCTTTTTAAGGAAAAAAAATACAAAATTGAAAACAAAAGTAACACTTTTAAATGACAATACAAAGCACAACAATTTATAATTTTAAAGAGCTAACAAATACTAAAAACATTAAAAAAAATCCATTTAAGTAATATAATATTCTATTAACTCCCTGGCATGCCTTTATCATATTCCCCCCGCCCCAGGTTTGGCTGAGTGCTTTTGATCTCTTCTTCATCTGACAGTAATTTGGCAGTAGCATTTCTGTAGAGAGAATAACATGGTGTATCGAAATTAATTTTCTATTGGAGGTTTAGGAGAACTTCTTTTACAGCTTATGTAAATTTTTAGCTTTGTTTTCTGATTTGGAGAACATCTCCATCAAAGTGTTTTTACATACAGGCTGTAAACTTTCAGGGCTTTTCAAGATTTCTTGTGCAGTGACCAATATCTAGTGTACTTTGAACGATTTGGGTGTTGTCACTGATCTTTAGTGGCATGGTAGGAAATTCACATTTTCCTCACTGATACTAATACTTTGTGCCAAATCAACAAGAAATGTAAATATTAGTGCTTTTCGTTAATTGGATTACCAGGACTCTAAAAGCCTATTTATCCCTTCCGTTTACAGCTTTTGATATGATTTGAAAATATTTTTGAGAGCTACAAACACAGGAATTCTGATAAAGTTGATTTTGCATGGTTCTCAAAGGAGAAACAGAAAATGTGTGGCGCGTTTGTGATTGTATACACTGTGTTACCAAGTAGATTCCTGGCAGAAGAGAGCTTCTGTTTCATGGCTCTTTTCACTGTGTGTTAGTGGGAACTGAATTCCCCCATTTATAGTTTTCCATGTTTGGCGATCAGGAGAACTTTCTAGACGCTGGACTCTGACACTGGCATGATGACTATATTGCCAGTGCTTTCTGCCCCAGGACAATTGAGAGTTATGTGAAACTTCTGCCCCTCTGCCTTCTGTTACAATTCAGATTAAAGATGCAGAGTGGGCATTAAGAGGATTTCCTGAAGCCATTCCTCTGCACTGAAATAGACCGTGAACCATGTAAATAAACCCCAGTGAATCCAAACTAAATGTAGGTTCAACTCAGCTTCCCTTTTGCCAGATCCCTGGCAAGTAAGAGGCCTGCTGCTCTAGGAGCTTCTTGGCAAATTCACCTGTGGGTTCTGTTGAAAAGGTCGTCCCAGTGATGCCTATGAGGAAGGGAAAGGAACTGGAGAGGCCTATACATGGGAGGCAAATGAAGGGGTTAAGGCATAGGAGTTTTTGTCAAGTTTGGAAATGGAGAGAGCTTTGAGAATAGGAATTGGTAGTCAGAAGATAGGATGTTGGAGTTTTTACTGGTGAGCATGTCTGTGTAGGTATGAAACTGGAGGAATGGTGGTTCATTGGAGTCAAAGAGCTTAACAGGTGAGGTGGTAAGGTTGAGGTGTTGGGTGGATTATCTACCTGGGGAGTGATACCACCAAGGGTAATTACAGGAGATAGGGTAGAGATGAAAATAGTGAGATTATTCCAGAGTCCTCCCTGGATGTCAGGAAGTGATACTCGAGACAGATAGCAGACAACATCTGAATTAGTCTCTTATTGCTGCTGTAACAAATTTCCACAAATGTGGTGACTTACAATGACAGAAATTTATGCTTTCATGATTTCTGAAGTTAAGTATCCAAAATCAGTAACACTGGGCTGAAGTCAAGGTGTTAGCAGGACTATACTTTCTCTGGAGCTCTGGAGGAAATCCATTACTTACCTCTTTCAGCTTCTGGTAGCTTCTAACATTCCTTGGCTTGTGGGCACATCACCCAAAAGCTGCCAGAATCACCGTGCCTTCTCCTCTTCTACCTGTGTCACATTTCCCTCTGCCTCCCTCTTACAAAGATACTTGGGATTACATTTAGGACTGACCCTGATAATGCAGCATAATCACCCCATCTCAGAGTCTTTAACTTTGATTCGGACGTGGATCTATTTCAAGGAGTCATTATTTGTCATTATCAAAGTCATTATCAAAGATGGGTAGAGAAGGAGATGAAGATTCAAACTCAAAATACTGACAGCGTGTGTCTGAGCCTCTGGGAGTGCATCTCCTTTCCCTTTCTTTTTCATACCCTTTATTCTTTTCTCCTTGTGAATTCCTGGTTACCCTTCAAAACCTAAATCAGATAATGACCTGTTCTGTGCTGCTTTCCTGGATTCCTCCAGGCAGGTTAATTCTTTATTTTTGTTCCAATAGTGTTTGTAGATTTCTCTACCATAAGCACTTTCTTCATTATAATTTGCCCTTTTCTTTTCCTTCTTCTCTAGGCTAGGAGCTTCTTGAGACTAAGCACTTTTTCTTACTCATCTTTGTATTCTCCTCATCTCCTTGACACGTAGTCGAATTAAGTAAATATTTATGGTTGAATAAACTTAAGTTCATTGTGGGTGGACATCATCCAGTCCATGGAGGGACTGGATAGAACAAAAAGGTGGAGGGAGGTTGAACTCTTTTCTTTCTGCCTGCCTATCTGGGCTGAGACATCTGCCTTCTCTTGACCTTGGGCTGGGACTTACACCATCGGGTCCCTGGTTCTCAGGCCTTCAGACACAGATTGGAATTTACACCACTGGCTTTCTTGCATCTCTAACCTGCAAATGGCAGATCACAGGACTTCTAAGCTTCCATAATCATGTGAGCCAACTCCTTATAATAAATTTATGTATAAATTACATGTAAATATAAATACATAAGTTATATATAAAATTGCTGAATATGTTATATACCCATCCATCCTATTGGGGTGTTTCTCTGGAGAGCCCTAATACAATCATTGAAGGGACATGTAGTTTCTGTGTTCGCTTTTGGTCTGAAATGTTCTGATGGATTCCTTTACAACACCTATCAAATGTTTTAATTTTACTACTTTTTACAGTTGATAAGGTAGACCAATAGCTCATTGTTTTAGAACTTGATATCTCATTCAACTGTAAGGAGGGAGTAATCTTGAGCAACTTTGAATTAAATCTTGAGTAAAAACAGAATGTTTGTTTCTCTTGTGCCTTTGCTGTTGGGATTCTTGTTATTTTTTAAATTTTTAAATTTTTTATATTTTTAAAAGATTTTAATTACTTATTTGGCAGAGATAGAGAGATCACAAGTAGGCAGAGAGGCAAGCAGAGAGGGGGGCGGGGAAGCAGGCTCCCCACTGAGCAGAGAGCCCAATGCGGGGATTCTTGTTAAATATTGACCTGAATCCATGTTCTATCCCTTGTTGCCCCCTCCCCCACAACTTCACAATTTAGTGAAAGAAACGCATACCAACAACTAACTGAAACAAAGCAGAAGGCAGAAATTTTAGTTCGATAAAAGCAGAGGAACAAAAAAGGGGGATAATTAACTCTGATTTGAGAAATTAGGAGGCTTTGCAGAGGGGAGGGTATGTGCATCGAGTATTGAGAGATAATATGTAGACTACCCTTTGCGGTGGGAATAGAAAGAACAAAAACCAGGAAGCATGGCAAGTTTAGGAAACAGTAAAGAATCTGCCCCACACTGAGAGATAAGGCTAGCAGTGTTCCCCACATGTGTCCTTTCATACACTAGTTCCTGAGACGCCCCTGGAACAAGATTCCCTAGTCAGTAAACACAGCACATGTGTAGTTTCTGTGTTCCAGTCCGTTGGCCACACAGCACATGAACATCTTTTGAAAGGTTTGGGAAATTACTTCAGAAAGGAAGAAATCAGGGTAACCAGTTAGTTTTCCCAGCTTATTCGATGACGGCATACTTTTGTTTAGCACTAGCATGAAACAGTCTCTACAGAACAAGTGTTCTTCAAGGTACATTCTATGAACACCCGGCTCCAGAGTTAGGATGGCACTCTGTAGAGGGCCTTGGTTACCAAACTGGGTGGCAGGTTCATGGATTCCGACCTTGCTTGCTGGGAAATGGCTTTAGTTTCTTTTTTCTTTTCTTTTTTTAAATTTTTATTTTTTTTATAAACATATAATGTATTATTAGCCCCAGGGGTACAGGTCTGTGCATTGCCAGGTTCACACACTTCACAGCACTCACCATAGCACATATGGCTTTAGTTTCTAGTGAGGTACAGCCATGAACTGACCTGTGGCTTAGGAAAGAAGACCAGGAATTGTCTTTAGATTTAGTGGTTGGAGTCTATGTGAATGTTGACCTAAACTAGAGAAGAAACCAGAGACTGGAACTAGTGCAGGGTCTGAGAGGGAACACATGGGGGAGAGGTTGCCGAGGCCAATTTGATGGCCTTTGGGGGATAATAATAACGACTTTCCTGTATGGGGGACTTCCTGTCCGCCAAGTACCATTGTAAGCTCTGTGTCTTCATTACACCTACTTTGTGAGGGAGGAATAATTACTTCTCTCAGGAGACGAGGAAACTGAAGCATAAACATTTTTAAAAATACCTTACTGAAGTTAGTCAAATACCAGCTACTAAACGGGATAGTCAATGAAGTTAAGCTTCAGCAATCAGGTCTATGAATTCAACCACTAAACCAGTGGTTCTTAAACCTTTTGGTTATTAGACCAACTTAAGGTCTTAAAAATTATTGATGACCCCAAAGGGCTTTGGTTTATGTGAATTATATCTATCAATTTTGATCATACTGGAAATTAAAACTGATTGGGGTGCCTGGGTGGCTCAGTGGGTCAAAGCCTCTGCCTTCGGCTCAGGTCATGATCCCAGGGTCCTGGGATTGAGCCCTGCATCGGATTCTCGCTCAGCAGGGAGCCTGCTTCTCTTCCTTTGTCTCTGCCTACCTCTCTGCCTACTTGTGATCTCTGTCAAATAAATAAATAAAATCTTAAAAAAAATAAAACTGACAATCTTTTTAAAAATCAATATTCATAATACACTTAAAATCATAACCTCATTTACTAATGATAATTCATTTAAATTAATAATAGTAAGCCTAACCCAATAGGTGTTCACATAAATAATATTTTTTATGAAAAATAAGTATATTTTCTACACCACGAAAAGGAAGATGAATGGCAATAGAAGTTTTTGCAAAACTCACTGATGGTTAGCTTAATAGAAAAAACAAATTTGACTCCTATATTTGCTTCCCCCCTTAATCTGTTGAGCTATATCATTTTGCTGAAAGATAATTTGGCCTCACACAGATGTATGCTTGGAAAGATTAGGAGGGAGCATTTGAATAGCCTTTTCAGATAACTGTGGATATTCTTCTTTGTACCATATCAGTACTTGGCAAATGTTACTTTCTTAAAGGCTAAGGGTCTATGGAACACACTTTGAGAACTGCTGCTCTAAGCTCTCATGCTGCCTCTCTAGTCACATGAAGGTTTTGTAGCTCGTATGAAAGGAAAGATGGTGATGTAGAACCTGGACAAGGAGAATCCTTTCCAGGGGTGCTTCATGCCGTCAGGGATGGGAGAGGGAGGGACACCATGGGGTGTGTGAAAATATACCTAACCACTGAAACTGCTCAGTAACAACTGTCAGCGTGAGCCATTAACTCTTTGTTCCAAGGACAATGGCTCCTTGTCCCTCTTATCCCAGAGATTGACTATAAAATCTGCCTGTGTTCCCTGTGGGACAGAATTCCTTAGACTGCATGGAACGTCCTTGCTGCATTGAGTTCTCTTCTTCCATCTGCTTACATTTTGTGGTAAGTCGCTTCTGGCATGTTTGTCTAAAACACAACACATGGGTTGTTTTGTTTTGTTTTTCCCCCAGTAGTACTGAGATAGGGAACACAAAGGAAGAGGACAGTGGTCAGCTAGGCTGGATTACATTTGAATTTGAAGTGCCAGTTGACGCCCATGGGGGTCTACCTCCATGGTAGACTGTTGGTTCACTGCATGGGAATGAGGAGTGAGGTTGGGAAGAACTGTTTGGAACATGACTATGACACCACCTCCTGTCCCACGTTCTTCTAGAACTTGCCGCTCTACCATCATGAGGTGGGGTCCAATTTACCTCCCCCAGAATTGGATGGATTTGTGACCCAATATAATCAGTAGATGGCTGCAAAAAGCGCCTCCATACTTCTGAGGCAACACATTTCTTGCCTGGTGAGCTGAACTCCTTGGTCTTGGGGTCCATGTAGGAAGTCCAATTCCCCTGATTCCATCACGAGGAAATGGCATGTGCCATGGGAGTGGATGGCCTTTAGAGACAGCCATGAATCCCCCTGACCTCGATGTTATAGAGCAGAAACTGTCCACCCTTCTGTGCTCTTTCTAAATTCCTGAATGTGAGTCAAAGGAAATGCTTGTGTTATCCCACTGCATTTGGGTAGATGCGCTCTGCGGAAGTTGTCATGACAACGATGAGTTGGATGAAAAGGGGAAAAGTAGAATGAAGAGCAGTGAGTACAGAAGATCGTATTTGTGGAGTGGCAGAGGTTGGAGGGGAAGCAAAGGGTAGAGGTGTGGGGCAAATCCACACCCAGATGCCATGCTACCCTGAGTCAGCAGCCTTGGCCAGCAGTAACCCGGCTTTAAAGCAGTGGTTGTCTACTGTGCGTTCTGACCCTTTAAGAGATCCTGAAATCAGTGTAGCTGGTCGCAGTTGATATTCAGAAAGAAAAGAAGGAAGTAGGGTGGGGGGACTAGAGATACTAGTGTTGAATACAGTAAGGGTACGTATTATCTCAAGGAACTTTAGCTATATGTGTATGGGAGCCGGGTCAAATCTAAAACGTATTTTTATTGTGGGACCGTATACAAATTTCAAGAGGTACTGCTTCAGAGCAGCTACTAGTTGCTTAAACCAGAGCGAAATATGTATGTTCAGGAACAGTGTCATTCATTGTCCTCAGTGGTAATAAACTGCTGGGAAGTTGGTGGCAATGAGAAGAACAGACCGTGATCACAGATTTCTATTAATTTATTGTCTTTCATTAGAACAAATACTGTTTGTTCATGAGGCTTGGTAAAGGCTGTGCCAGCTCTCAGGATAGCTCTCTGTATATGGAAATATGGGCTAACAGATGTAGAGTTCACCTAAACTAAACGTGTTAGTCATGTTTGTTCAGTGACAAACAACATTCTTAATAAAATCCTTTGACAGTTGAAGAAGGGGTTCTTTAGAGCAAAGCAGAAAATGAGGTAGAAGAGTTAACACTTTTCCTAAATGAAAGCTTAACATTCCTCTCTAAACTGTTTTAATGTGGAAGTTTTTCCAAGAGCTTAGTAGAAAATAAGGGAAAACCCAAATGGCTATAGGGTCAAAATATACATTGGGTGGGTTGTATAATAAACAAGCAAGGGACAAATAAGTAATTCCAGTGATACCCAAATTAATAGTGCTGGGGAGAGAAAGCGCCTTCAAAAAATGGTCTGATGGATGAGCCTGAGGAGGAGCCGTGGTCCCTTTAGGGTTCAGGCAGCGTTTTGCAGCTCATTGAGAGGAGAGAGGGATTCGTGTTTTTCAAGGGTGGGTTAAGTTGTTTTTCAAGAACTTACGCCAATTTCTTATACCGTTTTTGTCTGCAGTTGTTGACCTGCCTTCAGTATCATCATTTAAAGCATAAACTTATATAAACTTATAATGTTGCCAGGTTGTTTCATGTGTGTTTGTGTTTATGTGTGTACGTGTACATGTGTGCATGCACAAATCTGTTTATTCATTGTCTAGGGTGACCATTTTCTGATGGGTTGGTGTTCTGTTGATAATATATACTCTCATCTTTTGCTTGTATCTACTGGGTTATTGAATTTTTCCAATAAGCTTGGACGATGAATGTTTATAGCATTGGGACTCACCTTCTGTTTTATTTCATGGAAACATGTTTTCACAGACTATTAAGGAGAGCAGTTTGAATCAACATTCCAGGACTGTCCCGAGCAGATTTTCTGAAGTAGGGGAAATTTTTCTTCCGCATTCCTCAGATGTCCATTTATACACTCCTCCCTCCTCTTTTTACAGGCTCCCATAAAGGAAAGTTATACGAATCATATAAAAGAGTTAGTTAATTTGTCTGTCTCCCAGGAGGGCTTATATTTGAACAGAACTCAAGCTGAGCGCAATACTTAAGCAAAGCATCGATTCCCAGGAGTTAGATTTTATGAGAAGAGAATGAGAAATTTCGAGGCAGGGAACTTTCTCTGCCATTAGAATTGGAGCTCTTTGAGGGAAAGGGCATGTATGAATCATCTGTCCCGCTCTGGAGTCCAAGCCTGTGGACAGCAGGGAGAGACCCAGCCCTGCCCTGGACCAGTTGGACAGAGTGAACTTCGAGCTGCGTAGGAGGCCCCCGGGGAACAAGAAAGACAGTTTCGTCTGATTACTGAGTTTTCTTTAGTTATTCTTTTCTAAGAGATCTGTGTAACAATTTCTTTTAAAAATTGGTTAAATTGTTGGGCGCCTGGGTGGCTCAGCAGGTTAAAGCCTCTGCCTTCAGCTCGGGTCATGATCCCAGGGTTCTGGGATTGAGCCCTGCATCCCGCTCTCTGCTCAGCAGGGAGCCTGCTTCCTCCTCTCCCTCTGCCTGCCTCTCTGCCTACTTGTGATCTCTGTCTGTCAAATAAATAAAATCTTTTTAAAAAATTTAAAAAAATTGGTTAAATTGCATAAATAATTGGACTGAACAAAACACAGCGAAGAAAACAGATTGCCCACCGTCCCCCATCCCGCGAAAACTACTCTTGGCATCCATTCTATCACACACCGCTGCCCTCATACACCGTTTTTTCCCCACTTCTACCTGTAACTTGTAAGCACGGTTTCTTCCAAAGCCTCAGTTTGAACGGCTGTGTCAGGATTCCTGTTGTGGTTCCTTGAGTTTATTTTCTCATTCACTAATTTTACATACTAATTTTACTACCTAATCGTTCAAATTACAAGTGAGGATGTCTGTCAATGCATTATTTGCAAGTCTTGGCTCCCAGGCCTGAAGACGTCCTCGGAGCCGATTCCCAGAAATAGAATCAGTGAGCTCAGGCTTTGAGTTATTTTCATGGCTCTTTGTACATATTGCCAACTTGCTTCCTGTGAAGTTTGTTCTGCTTCATAGTCCGCTGAGAGCATACGAAGGGGCCCATTTGCTGGCCAGCCTGAATCTTCTCAGTTTTTTGTTTTTTTTTTTAATTTGATATATAACAGAAATTATTCCATTGCTGTTATTTACAACATTTTTTTTTTAATTAGGGAACTGGGACAACTTGTCATTTCCTTTTCAGTAAATTGTGTTTTGTTGTGTGTGATTTGTCTGTGTCTCTTACATTGTTTTCAAGAAGCTCTGTGATATTACATATCATGCGGTTCTTATTAGATTATATACTAAGAGACCTTCAGTACCCAGTACAATCTTATGGTCTATAAAAATAACTGAGACAGTGGTTTGTTTTTGTTTCTTTTAAGACTTTGTTTCTTTAGAGAGCAAGAGTTGGGGGGAGGAGCAGAGGTAAAGGGAGAGAGAATCTCAAGCAGACTCCATGCTGAGCTCAGAGCCCGACTGGGGGCTCGATCGCATGACCCCAAGATCATGACCTGAGCCGAAATCAAGAGTTGGACGCTTAACTGACTGAGCCACCCAGGTGCCCCCTTAGGCAGTGTTTATGGGGAATTTCTTTCTTGCTGATGTTAATGGATAGAGATATTTTCTAAACGGTAGCTAAGAACTGAAAGTTTTTTATAAAAATAAATGATACGATGGGGTATTTTGGGAAAAGACTGAAGACAGGTTTTATTTATTTGTGTATTTAAAATATTTATTTTTAGAATGGCTTTAGATTTGCAGAAAAATTGTGAAGCTCTACAGAAAGTTCCCATATAATCCACACCCATTTTCACCTAATTTTGACATCTTAACATTAGTATGGTACATGTCTTGCAATTAACAAGCTAGTATTGACACATTATTAACTGAAGTCCATACTTAATTCATACTTTCCTGAGCTCCTTTTTCCCTTCCAGAATCTCATCTGGGATGAGATGGGATAACATTTAGTCTTCGTGTCTGTTTAGATCCCCGTGTCAGTGTAAGCTGCCATGGCAAAACACCACAGACAGTGGCGTAAATAGCAGAAACTTATATTCTTACAGTTCTAGAGGCTAGACATACAAGGTCAAGATGCTAGCATGGCCGGTTTCTGGTGCAGAATCTCTTCCTGGCCCATGGATGGCTACCTTCTCACTGTGTCCTCACATGATAGGGAGAGAGAACAAGAGAGGGACACAAACTTAATCTTCGGTGTCTTATCTTCTAAGGGCAGTAATGCCAGCATAAGGGCCTCATTCAAACTAACTACCTCTGAAAGGCCTCATCTCCAAATACTATCACGTGGAGATTTTGGGTTTCCACATATGAATTTGAGTTGAGGCAAAATTCAGTCCATAGCAGCTCCTCTTGGTGGTGATAGTTTGTTGTTTTTTTTTTAATTTTTAATGAAGAGTTGTAAAATATTATTTCTCAATGTCTGTGTGTATAAGCATTAACTTCCTTTCATTTGCCCTTATGTGATTCAGAAGCAGTGTTCAGCTAGCCACGAACATATTTCTAAGCAAGTTTTTAATTTAGGTGTATGAACCCATATTGTTTTCTGTAATTGGACAGTCTTGCTGTGGTTCCATTTTAAAATGTATATGTCATCATAGAGGGGAGTATGAGAAATTTCTATCCCAACCAGAGCTCACTAGCACAGAAGTTGCCTGCTGTCTGTAAATTAGTCAGACCTTGTTTGGGGCCTGCTTTACCCAATTGTCTGGCTCAGAATAACAGAGAAGAGCAGTAGGTAGAAATAAGGAAGCAGCTGGTTTTCTAGTTGACATAGAGTTGTCTGGAATAGGGCTCCCTACCCAGGTTGGAACTAATTGGCCATCATGCTGTGATGTAATTGTGGGTGTGCGCTTGGTGGCACCTACCTAATCTTAACTAACTAGGCTTGCTAATGATCAACTCTGGTGACTTGGTGACAGGTGCAAGACATGGGTTCATGGTCTTGGATGTCTCAGGTAATGATGACTGGGGGTACTTTTAACAACTGAAAAGTTATATGTTCTGTGCTCAAAGTGATATCACTGTGTGCATCTTATTAAATGGAAGAGCTCTGTGTAATGTGTCTTATCGAAAAGGGGTGTTTTTTAATCTCAGAAGTTAATTATCAGATGTAGCAATTATTTCGACTTGATTTTCCTTTTAATAGTATTTTTTTCATTAAAAAAATAATGAACTCTGTGAAGCACAGCTATTTCCCTTTAGAGTACTTAGAATGCACTTTGGCCTGTTTGGAATTTTTTTTTTTCAGGAGTCACTATTGGAGATAAATGTTATACAATTAAGTATTCACTCTCAACTAATAAGCTGATAAATCACATCTCTGGAGATTTCTGATGTATTTACTGAATTCTTCCCGTTTCAGTATAGGAAGGAATGTTTTAAAATAGAAAGTTCTTTACATTTGCTAATTTCCTCCTTCCTCTTCTGCAGTCTTAAGTGATTTTTAGTTAAAAGTCATGGGAGTTAAATAGGCAAGAGGACTGTTTTCCATTTACTTTCAGGTTTGGTTCAAATTATGCAAAATGAAGACAGTCAGTGCTGTGAATTGAAATCATTAGTGCATCAATTATTCTGTGATAACCAGCTGAGAACAGGCTGCAGCGTCATTCCATTTTAAAGTTGGCTTCTCATTAGCTTATGTGAGAGATAAAATAATCTCATTCTAATTTATCTCTCTTTAAATGGACATTGTTCCCCTCTTTATTCAAGAGGAGAACATTTTAATTTTGTAGTCATTTATAACACACAGGTCAAATAAACAAGTTTTATTTCTAGCAATATATGTCTCCTCTATTATTTATGTCAGCGTAGTTCCTTTATTCTAAGACACACTTTTTTTTTCTACATCTTTTTGGGACCAAAAAGGCCACGAACATAGTAAAGATACCATCAAAAATCAGTAGGGAAGATAGAGTTATTTAGCAAATGGTCCTTGAAGAATTAACTACTTAGAAGAAACTAAAATTAGAGCTTTACTTCACTCTACTTCAAAACAAATTTCTTATAGATTATGTTTAGAATATTTTGAAAAACATGTAAAAAATGTCTAAGAATATGGGAAGGAAGAGTTTCAGGTTTTGAGTTGGGAGGAAATTTTTTTTTTTTTTTAAGATTTTATTTATTTATTTGACAGTGAGAGAGACAGCGAGAACAGAAACACAAGCAGGGGGAGTGGGAGAGGGAAAGCAGGTTTCCCACCCAGCAGGGAGCCCGAAGGAGGGCTCCATCCCAGGACCCTGGGATCATGACCCGAGACGAAGGCAGATGCTTAGACTGGGCCACCCAGGCGCCCCGGGAGTAGATTTCTAAGCATAGAAGCAATGAACGTAATGTCAAATGAAGGCAAAGCAACACATTTTTTTCCAGATCCTAGTAGATTAAGTGGCAAAATAAAAAGGAAAAAGTATAAATTAGGAAAAAGAGAGTCACTTTTTTGTGATGAATAATAATACTGTAAGAAAAGTATAGACAAATTGAAAAAATTCATCCACAGATAGTTGACAGAAAAAAACATCAGTGGCTAATAATTGTATGTCATGAACATTGTTAACCAAGTAAAGGCAAATTAAAATACCTATTTTACTCATTAATAAGATTTAAAGATTTTCACTGTTGTTGAGGATTTGGTGAAATGGAAGTATACATAAACTTCTGATGGGATGCTGTATTGGTACAAACTTCCTGAAAAGTAATCTGATGGTCTGTATAAAGAGCTGTAAAAAGTTTATACCTTTTAATTTCATAACTGTCCATCTAGGAACCTTCCCAAATTATAAATAACCAGGAATACAGAAAAAGATCAACATAAGTATACTTATTGTGATGAAGTATTGGAAAATTGGAAACCACCTAAATGTCCAACAGCAGGTAAATAATTTAATAAATCATGATGCAATAGAATATTATACAGCCATTAAAATGATACATTCAGAGGTTATTTTGATGGAATTAAATATTGGAAACGTTAGAATTAAACTTGAAAATCCTCGAGATAAGGATAGAAAATAGAATGCAGTGTATTATGTATAATATGATTTCAGTTTTTTCCTTTATTTTTTTTTTTGCCTAAATTCTCTATACTGAGCATGCATTATTTGTAGTAGAGAAAAGGAGTTTTGAAAATATAAATGTAGAGTAGCATATTTTCATGAGTGTCTTCATACTGTCATCAATCTTAACTTACTGGTCTCCTGTAAATTCTAGGAGGGCAAGAATATCATCTGTCCCATTCACAGCTTATCCTCAGTATCTGAGATGATGCCTAGCACATCATAGTTACTCAGTAAATGTGTGTTTGTAGAGTAAAGTGTGGGGTGGCTGGCCCAAGTAAAGACAAAAGGCAAAGTGTAAATAGCCAAGTTATTGCTCCATCTCTAGAAGTGTGGGGCGGCTAGTAAAGAAAAGTCAGATTGGAAATCTGAGTACAGAGCTGGAAGGCAAAGTCTAGGCTTCAAGTGAGAAAAGGGAAAACAGCCTTCAGAAGACTGAAAAGGCTGGTCAATACCCAGGAGAGAATAGGCAGGACACCCTGCGACATCCCACGCAGAGACCAAGGTACCTGCGTGAAATAGACGGGGCTTGTCTAGGAATCTATCAGGGCTCCTTCAATCAGCTCTGGAAACAGGGAGATTTCATAGGCCATATTCTTTGATCACAAAGTAGTAATAAAGACTTCAAAAACTAAATAGGAGCCAAAGGAATGTATAATCCCAATAATCCTAAGCACTTGGAAATTTAAATAACTCCCTGATTTAAGAGGAAATTAAAAAAAGAACTTTATGAATTATCGGAGAGAACACTCCATATCAAATCTGGGGGCTATGGCTAGATGATGTGTTTTTTATAATATGCCAAGAAAGTTTATGAAGTAAGTAACTTAAACCCTCCATTTAAGAAGCTATGAATGGAACAAATGAAATGTTAGAGGAAGGTAAAGATGAAAGCAAAATTTAATAAACCAAAAAAGGGAAATATGATAGAATTGATCATTGAGGAATCTTGTTTTTGAAAAGACAAATCAAGTAGGCAAGCTTGTGACAGGTTTAACTAAGAGATTTAGAATTACCTGAAACAGCAGATATGAAAAAGGGAATGGAAGGATTGGTGTGGAGGAAGCTTGGTCAACTTCTGGAAAGACCTGTGTTTGAGGGAGGATATCTTTTTCTGGTTTGAGAGATCACCCGGTTTCTCCATGTGTGTTTTCATTAAAGTTTTGGACTGGTATTCTTAAAACCAAATTTTCTTCCTAAGAAAGAACATGGGCATTTTGTGATCCAAGGAATATTTAATATATAGCTTTTTAAGTCTTTGAGTTCCTCTGATGTATTCCAACTCCTGCATCACTGTTGCATCCAAAGCCATAGAGTTGATGAGCTCTTACCAAGAGAACACTCATTTGCAGAATCCGTTTATCCAGGACTCCTGACCCTATAACTTTGGAGGGAGGATTTCTCAGTGTAACTGACATTGTGCAGATTTTGGTGAACCAGTTAATTTAACTTTGAGGGTGGTATAGGTTCACTGGATGATAGATACCAAGTTATTTGAACTCTGAACAAAGGGTCACATTGCTCCCTTTTCTCTCAAGTGATTTTGTGAAGTGTGATACACCAGTGGGTAAAAATATCTTAGGACTTGCTAACGAAAGACAGTGTGTGCAGAATCTGCTTTTCTAGCACATATTTTTATAGATGTTGAAAATGCTGTTGTCAAACAGTATTTTAAAAGCTGTCAGGTGTGTGTGTTTTTCAAATGAGTTTTAAATAATTCAATACTTATGCAGGTGGCGGAAAAATGACTTTATAAACTTGCAGTGCTCTTTTGTACTGAATGTACAAGTAGAGTCTATAAATTAAAAATGAACACTGTCCAATCCATCTTTTTACTAATAACCAGTGTAGTATTGATGGAAATTGCCGTTACTAATGTTTTGGGTTTTTTTCTTCCCCATTAGAGAATTACCTTAAAGTCATTTCGGCATAGATGCTACATGTGTTCATGTGGAGAAATAGGTTTCTGAAAGCAAGCCTTGTCCGGTTTATCTAACTTGATGGTGATTCATGGCAGCCTCTTTCCCTCTGCTTCCCTCCTGTGAGCTGCTAAATGAGGGTGGAGTAGACAGGAAGGATGGTTTGCTTAGAAGAGCCCCTCCTTCAAAAGTTTAATTGTCTGAGAAAGTAGGGGTCATAGATTATTATGAATCTTACCCACATTTCTCATGGACTCATTACTCAAAACTTACTTTTCTCCTGATTTCCCTGTTCCCATTTTTTTCTTCTAAGGAGTGACAAGCCAACTGTTCATATGAAAAGGCTGGATGGAACACACAGTTCTTGCAGATGAAGAATTGTGGCTTTTCTGAAACAGAACAATTTTCTTCGTCATCATTACAAGTGTTACTTGGTTTCGTTTTCTCTTCAGTTGTGTATTTTGTACTAATCATAGTGGTATTATTCATGTTTAGGAGTTATAAAATCTGGAATTTGATATTCTCAGAGTTAGGAATTAGATCACTTTCATGGCAAAAGATTTAAGGTGGATTTGCAGGGACTGGGAGCCACCTGAGCCATAGCCACAGAAAATGGAGGGTTATGGTTAGGCAGCAGACACAGGAATGGTGAGAGCCCCTGTCTTGAAACGTTAAGTTGAATGCTTTTTGCATTGTGGCAGTCATTTTAAAGATTTGATGGAAGAAACAGTAAAAGTTCATTTAAAATTCATAAATTCCACTCCAGTGTTTCTCTGCGTGCACCGCCTGTGATTGCTATCAGGCATCTTGAGCTGATTATACACTGTTTGACACACATTGTTTGTAACGTATTTCAAGTGCTGCAGACGGACTTGTCCTGCGTCTGATTCATCAGCGCTGATGTTCACGGTACGGGTGGAGGTAGATTGCCTGACTAATGAGAGAGGGCTTCTGCATGCGCTCCGTATTATTCCAAGTTCTTCCTCATAGGACTTCATCTTCAATGATGGCTAAAGTCTGGGTTTCATAGATTTTTGCATGTTAATTTCAGTTGAGTTTTCTTAAGGTCCAACTCAGGATCAGTGGTAAAAAGAAAACTAGATGGGGAATGGGCAGCAAAAGATCTTAGAAAATAGTTAAAGGAGATTAAAAATCACCTGGTAAAATAGAACTTTGGATAGATTTGAAGAAGGTGCAGACTCTTTTTTGAAAAAAGTTCACTGAGGAAGGCAACTTGGAAATCAGAGAATATTGTTTGGTTTTTGTGGAAGTGCCTTGAGGGTTGAAACGTGACCCATAGTATCACTAGACTTACATCACGTGAACAGGTATCTGCTCCCAGTCATAGTTTTAGAGTCTTGCTCCCACTGTTCCTCGCTGCAGATGATACATCCTAGTTAAACTTTCTCAGACTGAGCATCTAAGGTAAGGACGGGCAGAAGGTGTATCCATCTGCGAGGGCATCCTGGGGATGGATCTGTCCTGGAGACCACCTTTCTGCACACATTTATTGACTACCATTCCCACTTTCTCCTGGCTCTCTACTTTATAACCTTGGCCCTCGGTTTTACTTCTCTAAATCTCAGTTCCTTATCTGTGAAATGGGACCAATAATAGTACCTGTCTTATGGACTTTCTGGGAGAATTTAAAAGATACCCTGGGGAAAGCCCTGAGCTCAGTATCTTGCTCTTCAAAAGAGCAACTCCCACTTCAGTGCCCCTGAGTTGTCTTCTTTGGGTACAGGAAGAATAACTGAAGCTAAGCAGAGCATATAAAAGTCTTTAAGAGCTGTTTGAATCCCACAAGCTCCTTGGAAGTACGTGCTAACAACTTACTAAATAAAGTATCTATCAATTTCAAAGAGCTCCTTAATAGAGAGACCAAATAGTGTTTCTCAGTTAAAATAGTGAGATGTTTAAATTTTTTTTTCACATTTTGCTTGATACCTACAATATGTCAGGCATTATATGGAATACTTCTATATGTATTTTCTCTCTTAATCCTTGCAATGTCATTATTATTATTTCCTACACATGAGGAATAGAGCTGTATCTGATACAAGGTTGTAGGTTCTGAGAATTAGTTAGTTCAGTGATGTGAATGTCTGGATTAATAATTCTTCAGTGTGGTGACATTCTTTTGACTCTATTATTGGAATCATCAAGTCCCTCATTCCACCTGGAGTCTTAGCTTACACTGGGAATGAGACAGTGCATCACAGAATTCCCCTACAGACTTGGAGATCTGTTGGTTCTACATTGCCTCTGTCACCTTTGGACAATTTCATTGCAATTCCTCTAGTTATAGTTTAAAGAAGCCTGACTCAAACTAACCTGATCATAGGAAAGGACCTCTGTTGGCTTACATACTAAAATTTCCAGTGGTGCATGTCAGTGTTTTAGAGACATGAGATATGGTAGAATTTGGGTGGGCAAGCAAGGGCATCAGGATTCTGTCTCTTCTTGTGTTGGCTTCTGTGTTAGTTACTTATTGCCTGTAATACAGGCTAAGTGTAGTATCTTAAGAGAGCACACACTTTTTATCTCATGGTGTTTGTGGGGCAGGAGGCTGGGCATGGTTTATCTGGGTCTTGCTGCAGGATTTCTCACAAGACTGCAACAAAGGTGTCAGCCAGCACTAAGGTCTCATCTGAAGGCTCGACCAGGGAAGGATCTGCTTCCAGGCTCTGTTCATCAAAGAACACAGTTCCTTGTGGGTTGTTGGGTTAAGAGCTTTGCCATCACCTGTCAGCCAGAGGATACTCAGTTCCTTACCACTGGAAACTCTTCATAGGTTAGCTCAGAGTATGGCAGGTTCCTTCATTAAAGTCAGCAAAAGAGTCTGCTAGTAAGGCAGAAGTTACAGTCTTACATAACACAGGAGCAGAAGTGGCATGCTGAATGCTCTTTTGAAGCAAGTGACAGGTCCCACCCATGTGCAGGAAGAAAGGATTGTAAAAGGTAATGAATACCAGGAATCAGGGGTCCTCAGGGCCCATCCTAGAATCTGCCCATCACAGCTTCATTCTTCACATGCAGAAGCTCTCCCACATGGAGGCAGAGTTGACCACAAGCTCCTGTCTTATATCATCTTAGGGCGAGTGGCAATTCTAGAGAAAGTAGAGCAGCTTGTCTCTTCAGCTTCCATATAAGTACCTGGAACCTACCAACTGGGATTCCTGGCTGAACACATTAGAAATCAGTTCTGGCAAACTTAACCACAAAAGGACTAATTGGAAGGCTATCATTTTCTAGAATTGTTGAGAATACTGAAGCACTGGGCTGGAAACACCTGAGAGAACTGGATGGACCTCAGACACTGCTTCACTGGTCTCTTATCACTACGTTCTCAAGATTCAATGCATGGTGTATCTCGTTGGCCAAGTAGAGGCCCTCTGCCTGTTGTACGAGCTGCAGGGAAGGGAGATGAGGGAATATCTACCTGCGTTGGGGCTCTGTTGGAGGTGGGACTATTTCTTTGACCATGGCAGTGCTCTGCGATGAGCTCATATGGGTCTCGTGGCTTCCACAGATGTTCAGCCTAGCAGGTTGCACTGCATACATGGATTCTCCTCTCCTAGGCTGTTTTCAAAACTGTGTTGCTAGTGGGACTGTGCTCCTGTGCCTTCTAGGCTTCCCAGCAAAGCTGCTGCAAAGCTGCTGCAGGAGCCTATGTGATCTCAATGGCACACCCAGGTCTCAGAGTCAGGCAGTTAGGTGGGGCATTCCGAGTCAGAATTTTGATTCAGACAAGGTTTAACCACAAGTAGAATTTAATTTTTCTGAAATTGTAGGCTAACTTTATGATCCAGTTTTGTTTCCCAGGCTTTCTGTTAGAACTATGGATTCGGGGATTACCCTAACTCTTTACTGTTGTCATCTTTGGCCGTGTGTATATGACTTTCTTGGATATGTGGGTACACTAGCTGAATTATCGGGTTTTTATAAGTCCAAAGAACTTGTAAATCTTTTGAAATAATCTCACATGTTTCCTTGCATGAATTTTCCAAGTCATACTTACTTTCTTGCAGCATTACATTAGAATATTTTAAGACCAACTTACCAAGAAGGGAAACAGATGTCACTTCTCTGGGGTAACTTGTAGGATAAAGAGTGTTCCCTATACTGAAAATGTTTTTCTTAATGGCCTGTTATGGCAGCTGTACTCTCACCATTAGAATTTGAACTTTGACTGAGATGAGTAGACCTCAACACATTAAAATCACCTAGGGAATTAACAAAACCAGAAAATAACCAAAGAAAATAACATCAGGGTCCTACGTTTAGAGCAGTTTTGAAGACTTTTCAGGGGTGGAGTCCAAGGAGCTTTAACTTTTAAACCTCTTTAAGAGATTCTCATGTCCAGCCTGGGTTGAGAAAGGGTGAGAAACAGTGGATCTAGACTCCCCGCTGGCAAGGGCAGCCCATCTACTCATGTTATGGTGGCTGGGAAGAATGTGTAGAAGTATTTCCACGGTTCACAGTTGAGATCATTCCCTGCTGCCTTTTCTTCCTTGTGTGTCCCTGTGATGACCCCTGTTAACCAAGGTCATTTATGCCAGTCTCTTCTTGCAAACTCAGAGAGCCCTGCTAGCAAAGGGCCATGGAATTTCCCAGTATCCACAGTGCTTCTGCAGACCTCTCCATAAGATTGAGCTCCCAGGAACATCTATTTGCTTCATAACAGTAGCACATGTTAAAATCAGGCTATAAACAATCCAACTTCTCTTTCATTTTATATTTACTTTCTGAAGGTGATGTGCAAATAATCATTCATGTGGTATCCAGAAATATTTTTGTCTATAGTAATAGCAGATGGCAGAGCATTTTTCACGTGCCAAGTTGCATTCACTCTACCACAGTGCAATGTGGAAGTAATCATGGCCCCTTTCAAATATTCTAACTCCCCATGTGCCTTTCAGTCATGGTGGGAAGTTTTCTTGCATATCAGTTCAATATGTTGTAGATTTACTTGGAATCTTTGGAATTTGTACATAGTGTAGTCACATGGGAAGTACTTTGAAAAGAAATATTTTTGAGGCCTAATGAGCAAAGGTCATCCATTCAACAAACATTTAATAAGCATTTTCTATGTGCTAAGCCAGTGGTTTTCCACTGGGAGAGGTGGCTTAGTCCCTAGGAAGGAGATTGGAAATTTGCTGGGTTGTGTTTTGTTATCATAATGATTAGTTGGGGTGCTACTGGCATTTGGTATAGAAGGGCCAGAGGTCCTAATTGCCTTACACTGTGCAGGACAGTTGCCTATGAGAATGATCCTACATAACTCCCCCGTCCCCACGTCTGTCGAGAGAACATTTGTAGGTGAACAAGCTGCTTATGACTATCTGAGCCTAAAACCTAATTATGGTTTTCATATAAACACAAAGATGTGTGTGTGTGTGTGTGTGTGTGTGTGTGTGTGTGTGTTTTCTTGGCATGGATTTAGTATAAATGACTTTTTCCAGGAAAATTATAAATTGAATTGTAAATGTAACTTAAGGGAAAATATACTTCACTCTTTTTGGAATCAAATTTATTTTCCCTCACATAAAGTCTTGTCACTGATGGAGCCCTGCATGGGGTCACAGAAAGCCCAACTGTATCTGTCTGAATTTATTCTTCCAACCTTCATCCAGATTCCATACATCAGGGTAAGCAAAGGATTATTTTCTGTGTCTTTTGGTGGTATTATGTGTAAAATCATTCCTATTGTTCCATTGGATCACTTGTGAAAATTTTTCCTTACATTACAGCTAGGGCATTATGTTGAGTTGAGATTGTGTTTGTGCATGTGTCTATGTTTTTAAAAAGTATGTGTTTATAAATTCCATTTCAAGAAAACCAAGGGAGCATTACAAACTGTTGGGGCTTAAGGAGACATTGGCTTGAGCCATAGGGTTGAGAGCCATTAGATTATGCAGCAGGGCAACTTGTAGATAAGTCAGCAGCCGAGGAAAGACCTGGATGTTAGGCGAATGCAGAGGAGACTTTGCAGAAACCAGAGGATCACCCCCTACCCTATCCCACGGGAACAAACACACGGGCCAAGAGTATGACTGGGGAGGCTGTTTTGCTAGGGCTTAGCTGGGTGGAGTGGAGGGCAAAGGGAGTCAAGAAGGCGAAAGCATAGCTTTTGCAAATGGCTCAAGCTTTAGGGGGTGGTAGGGCTGGGGGCTGGAGTAGAGAGCTAAACCTAAGGGGCAGACGGAGGCATGTGGAGGATGCAACAGGCCTTGCTTGTGTTTTATTTTATTGTGTTTTATTCTTGCTTGTGTTTTATTATTGGTAGCACTGGAGAGCTACCAAAAGGCTTATGGATTGGGAGGAGGCTTGCTCATTAGAGACAAGTGGTTGTCACAGCCATGAACCTGAACTGGGCTGGAGCAGGGCAAGGAGGACTGAGCCAGGGAGAGACCTGAGCTAAGACCCTGGCAGCTGGGACAGCCAGTGCAGGTGCACTTTGGTCCTGAAGCTGTGTCAGACCCAGGCTTCAGTCCCAGGTAGTCTAACTCCAGTTCTGTGTTGTCAAACACTCGCCTGGATTACCTGAGAGGCTGGGGTGTGTGTGAAGGTGCACGGCAGATGGAGAGAGTTTCGGCATGTGATATCTCCTGAACAGTGAATATGGGAAATGAGGGCATGTGACGTGTCTGGCACAGAGAGGAACGCAGGCCTCACTTCCGGAATTGCGTTGACTCTCTTCATTTCCCTGCCCCAATTAAGTGTGTGTGTGTTGGGGGATGGGGGGCGGGTGGTTGCTTATTTATTTTGCATGTAAAATAAAACTTACCTGTTGCTTTCAGCGTATTTGGCACACCTCTCATTTCGTTTTGAAAATCTGAGTAACCACAACAGACTCTGAAGAAACTGAGTAATCCTGCTGAGCTACAGATTTCATCTGGAGTGCTATTTAAAAACACTTGCCTGTGCCAAGTGGGGGAAAGCATTCTTCACGATTTACCCTAACAACAACAAAAATATTTAGATTTATCCACCACTGATGAGAGTAATACTGGTTTTCAAATGACGACCCTGCCCAATTTCTGTGCCCTTTATATTTGAAAAATAATGCAGTTACTAAAACACTAGTATAAGAAATTTGGAAAATAGGGCACTGTTACTCTCCCCCCGCCACACACACATTATCTGTGCTATTTTAATGTATTTCCTTTAAATCTTATTTTTAGGGGTGCCTGGGTGGCTCAGTGAGTTAAGCATCTGGCTTGGGCTCGGGTCATGATCTTAGGGTCCTGGGATCGAGCCCCACATCAGGCTCCCTGCTCAGTGGGGAGCCTGCTTCTCCCTCTTCCACTCCCCCTGCTTGTGTTCCCTCTCTCGCTCTTTTCCTGTCAAATGAATAAATTTAAAAAAATGTTTTTAAAAAATCTTAATTTTAGATATATGTGTGTTTGTATGTGTATAATGTGTTTTATGTTATACACATAAAGATGTATTATAGTGTATACAGATAGTCCAGAAATCCAACAAAGTGAGATATGAGAGCAGTATTTTGAACCATCCTTCCCCTCAATTTCTAACTTAGTACCCAACTACCTCCTCAATATGATATTAGATGCCTTTACTTAGTTGTCTTGAAGATATCTCTCCATAAACAGATCAGTACTAAGCCTTGTATTCTCCCCACCCAGGCCTCTCCTCTTCCCGGTCTCCCCCATCCCAGTAATGAGGTCCATTGTCCATCTTGTTGCACAAGCCAGCAGCCTAGATTTTCCCCTTCCTGCACCCCCCATGTGGAGTCCGTCCTTGATTCTCCCCTTCCCACACGCCCCACATGAAGTCCATCCTAGGTTCCTCCCCTTCCCCGCACCCCCCACGTGGAGTCCATCCTTGATTCTCCCCTTCCCACACCCCCTCACGTGGAGTCCTTCTGCAAGTTCTTTGATCTCTGCTGCCAGAATAGACTTGTCCCCATTCACTTCTCTCCGCCTCTGCTGCGACCACCTCCTTCCAGCTGCCATCATTCTCTGCCTGAGCTACGTTAGCCTCCTTACTGGTCTGCTCCACTGGCCATCTTGCCTCTCTAGAGTCTGTTCTCTCAGTGGACAGAATAGATCACTTTAAAAAATTCTCCCATTAAAAATTCTTCTGTGGCCTCCCACTATACTCAGGAAACAACCCAAATTCTTCTCCATGGTACATAAGGCCTATGGGATCTGGCTTTTGCCTATCTTTCCAAATTCATCTCAGGCCATAGGATGTCCTTATGCTACCTCACTGTGCTCCAGCCACCTAAAAGACACCAAAAGAACTAAAAGTTCTTCCCAGCCTCACAGCTTTTCCCTGTGGGAAGCTCCCCACTTCCCCTTGGGCATGCAAACTCCAAATACCATGGATATCACTTCAATTTAATTTAATTTAATTGATTTATTTAAAAGAGAGTGAGCGAGCGAGCATGAGCAGGGGGAGAGGAACAGAGGGAGAAGGAGAAGCAGACTCCCTGCTGAGCAAGGAGCCCAATGCGGGGCTCAATCCCAGTACCCTGGAATCATGACCTGAGCTGAAGGCAGATACCTAGCCAACTGAGCCACCCAGGCACTCTGTATGGATGTCACTTTTAATGCCACTTAAGGAGCCATCTCAGACCACTCTAAGAAAAGTAGACTCACTTATACTCAGCAAAATTTACAGTTAGAGAGAGAGAGAGATTGTGTGTGTGTGTGTGTGTGCGGATTCACACGTGTGCCCCCACCAGACTGTAAGCTCCATGAGGCAGTGACCATATTTGTCTTATTTATGTAGTAGCCAGTCAGTAAGTATTTGATGAATGAATGAATGCTACTTTCTCGAACCAACTCATGAAATTTTCTCGCTGCTGGGCTGAGGAGCATGGAATTGAGAGTCAAGGAGTGGCTAGGTGTCCTCTGTGCTCTTGGAGGCTCTTTTGCAGAAGAGCCTTTTTCTCCCTTTGCAATACCCTTGTTTTTCTCCAAACCATGTTTGTCTGGGACTCAAATCAAAGTCAGTGGTCAGCTCCCAGCCCTGGGCTGGAAGTTGGTGCCATGCTTAATAAATCAACATAGATATTAGAGGTTGCATGGCCAATACTGCAGTGCCTCCCTTGAAAGGGAATATAATATTGGAAGGGGGATAGTTTTTACTTCTGCAGCCAAAGGTGGCAGGAATGGGGTGTGCCAGGGAATGCGGTAAAGAGAAAGAGCACATAGACCAAGTCTCTCCCACATTGTCATTGCCAAAGACACACAGTGGCATAGTGGTTGAAGAAAGCATCCAGGACAGAAACCAGATGGTATAAGAACAGTTTATCTTGGGAAGAAGCAAATCCTATCAAGGTCTTTCCTAGTGGCATGAATGTTCAAAGCCTGAAAACTTCTTGCCACGTCTTGTTGTAATGCCAGCTTATTGAGACCATTGATTAAGATCCCCAAACAGTGCAGAACCTATGATCAGTGAAGTCCCTGCCTGGTATAAACTGCTTTCACTGAAGGAAATTATGGGACATATGATACAATAGACCACTTCTAGCCGACTGACTCTTCCCTTACCTTGTTCACTTGCCTTGTCTAACACTGTGTCTCCATCAAGTTATGTCCTTAATGAGACCATTTGTCCTGCATACACCATGAGATTATGTCTTAGAGTAATACATTTTCTGCTTTCTGAGCTATCCCTGAGATGGCAGCTTCTTCAACTGTGGAAAGAATTTGCCATTTAGCAGAGGAGGACCTTTATAGCTTGTCACAGCTTTCAATCATAGCTTTTGCTTTTGATGCTTTAACAGTGGCACATGGGAGCAGGAACATTTTGCATAACCACTTAGCTCAACCTTCTAAGTCGCCTCTGAAAGGAGCAAGGAGCAGTTTACGCTGGCATGATAGGAAAGAACACTCTGTACTGGTGTTAATAATATCTGCATATAGTTTGCATAACTGAAATCCACACTCATCTTCCCTCCAGCTTTATTGCAATATATTTGACATGTAACACACAATAATACCTATAATAGCTTCATCTTAGTTTTGCTCCAAAATTACTTTTCTCCCATCACTGTCCCTTATAAGTAATGTGTACCAACATTGATTTGATTTTCACTCCTTGCTTTTATCCTTTAGTCTTTTTTTTTTTTTTTCCTACAAACATGAATTGAACCCTCATTCTGTGTCCATGCTCTGTCTCTGGTGGTCCAGAGAACAAAAAATGACGGCCGAAGGTTTTTCAGAATTGTAGAAAAACATGAGACTCAGATGGAGAAAGCTCGGTGAATCTCAAGGAGGGTAAAGAAAATAAATCTACAACTGGAGTGACTGTAGCGTAATGACAGTTTACCCAAAATAAGGAGAAAGTCTTAAAAGCCAAGAGAAAAGACAGATGAGTGACTGTCCAGCTTATATGTCTTGGCAGCAGCAGTTGACCCTATACCCATCATTCAAGGAGGAGGCTGACATAAAGACCTTTTCAGACATACAGAGAATGGCGGAATTTTCTACCTCAGACTCGAACCGAAAGAATGACTAACAGTCAGACGTTAGCAGGAAGGAGATTGAACCAGGAGTAGGTTACACCAGTACAGAACAGTGGCGCCTCAGAGAGATTGGGCTCATTAATAATCATCTAAACAAAATGGCTGCCTCTGTCTGAGGATTTGAGGACAAACAAGATGTTTTTCCAACTGAGTGTGTAGCTACTTAGACTTGGCACTGAGGTTTGGAATTCTTCTGTGTGTGATGGATGATTTTCACTTCAGGCAAGGGTCTGGAGTTCAAGCCATCCATGATCGTCTTAAAATTATAGGTGACATAGTTTGTGTATGTGTAATTTTTCTGCAGACAGGATCCATGGCTTTCATCAGACATTTTAAGGGGCTTAGAACCTGAGCAAGCTTAAGGACTACTGGATCAAGATAATGTCCCTGTCGATGAAATTACATTGGTACCTGCCCCGAAGTTGAGAAACGATGATCTGAATTTGAATATTGGATCTTTGTGGCACTCTTGAGACCCCAGACAAATGATATTTCTTCTCCTTGTCGTCCATCCACGCAGTGCACAACCTGTGTGACTGTTCATGGGTTCAATGTATCTTACCAATCACAGTGAGGATTTGATTATAGCTCTTAGGATTTCTGAAGGGAGTCACTATTGAGCTCTCAGAAGAAATAAAGCTTATAAGTGACCAGTTGGGAATATAATGATAGGTTTAGTGCTGCTGTTTTGTTCAAGGAGAGCATGTTTTATGTAACACATTGTCCAGGTATGCAGGATGGGGAGGGGTGTTGTGTTTAATCACGCTCTCTCCTGGTGAGATTTGATACTAAAACAACTATTAATTGGTGACCGTGCATAACTTGTGTTTTTATAATACAGCTATAATATATGCTAGAAATGTGCATTTGATATGTTATTTTACTTCCACTTCTCTGCTTCTTCAGTAGTTACTTTTTGAGTGCCAGTGTCAGGCCATTTACTGCACGACTAAGGCCATGGGTATAGGGTTGAATATGGTGATGCTGTCCCTGAGGATTACTTCAAATCAGGAGGGCAGGTGGCAAGCCGTCACCAAATCCTCAGTCCCAGACTAAGACCCAGTCAGGTCCAGGGGAAGCCGGGTTCCTGAGAGCCTGCCACATGGGGATCAGCTGCGGGTGTGACTTAGAACAGTGTGCATGCTTGGAGGACAGCAGCGGGCTATCCCAAACCACACAAACATTTAGGCTATAACTCAGGCACGGGCCTCCTCAGACAGCACAAACATCAAAACGCTTGTTTTCCGTGTATAGTGATGACCCTAAAAGCACAGTCTGCTTCTGAAGCCGTTAACGGTCTTCCTCCGAAGCCCAGGCAGGGCCTCCTTGTGCCTCCACGGCACCCCAGGGACAGGGATGAAAAACCCTAGCACTGGGACAGGGGCTTCCTGTCCTGCTGGGAAGGAGACCATCTGCAGTTCCATTTCCTTTCTGAGAACACGGGTGTCCCTTAGAGGGCCCAGGCGGTGGTTTGTCAAGTGTTTACCAAAGGCACGGAGAAAGTTAATATGCCTCTTAAAATGGGCCCAGATTTCCTTTTTCATTGGTGGCATCTCCCTTTTTTTGTGTGTCATGTTGAGGAATTCTCAGTTTGGAGCAGATCATAATCTCTTCTCATTTTAAAAGAAGAACACCCATATACAGATTAAATGTAGGGATAAGGACAGCTAGGGTTTTGAAATGGGACTTCTGTGAAAATTTGGAACGTTGGGTGATAACGTAGTCTGGTCTCTGGATGGCCAGCTTTCCATTCCTGGTTATTTGCAATTACATTAGGACAATTAGATTCTAACTCAAACTTCCGCAGACTCATTTAGAGAGATAAGAAATTCATTTCACTGTGTTGTACTCTAAATTGTAAATGAAGCTCAGGACTGATTGTTTAATAGGCTGGGGTTTTAAATTGAAATTTTCTCTCACGTTACTTTATGTCTATATGATTCACCATAAAGATTGGTTTGAAAATGTTGATGCCGTTTTATTCTTTTCAGTTAAATTGAGGTTACTATTTTTTAAAAAAAAATTATTCTGGCTGCTTCTTTCTATCCATAAAACTACCACTTTCTTTGCCATTCCTAGAACTATTTGAAGAGTTTATTGTAGCCTAAAAATAGAGTAAAGTAAGCACGATTTTATTTTATTCTATTTTATTTTTTTTGAAAAGTTGAAGAGCACAATTCATGCTATTCTTCCCTGGAAAATCGGAACCTGAGCATCTGATCCCATGTTTCTATTATCAGGTTACACATACTTTGAGGTAAACCTATGTATGGAAGGAATATTTCTCTTGAAGGAATGACTGTGTGTGTGAAGCGTGTGTGTGCATATGCGTGGAAGCACACATGCTGTCACTTGCCGTGCGTGTGGACATTTGCAAGAGCCTGCCTGGGCAGCAGTGGGCTTGAATTGTTGGATGGAACGAACAGCAGTGCCTTCCTGTCCATAGAAGGCTGCCTCTCATCCTTTGTCCAAAGTGCTCCCTTGTCTGTTCTTTCCCAACCTGTCTTTTTGCTTAGCTCTACGATAGGGAGGATGACTCGAGGCTGTCTGTCTTGTGCTTCTCCAGGGCCTTCACTGCAGGGGGAGGGGAAGGGTGTTGGCTCTGATTCTAGGTCTCCTGGGCTGGGTGTGGGGGGTGGGTGGGGTCCACATTATCAGGCCCATCCCTGCCCTGGATCCCTCGGTGCTCTAAGTTGATGATGTAATGGGTTTAACTTGCCTTCGGTCCTGGGACACTTGGATTATTCATTCAGCCCATATTTGAGTGTCCCGTGCCAGGCACAGCCCAAGGAGCGTGCAGCACGTATGTGAAAGCCGCAGAATTCACTGTGCCCCGGGAGTTTACATTAGCTCCTTAAAACCTTTCGGGTCCTCCCACTTCTGGAGTGAGGGTCATTTCCGCAAGCTGTGGAAGTATTCATGCGCTTGACCTTTTTTGTGTTTGCTTTTAGTCCCTAATGTAGCATAACAGATGAGTAAGAAGACATCATTGCTGCCCTCAGGGAATTTGTGAGAGACAGACTGGCAACGTGTAAATGTGTCCCGACCCAGCAGGCCGCAAACAGGATATAGGAAATGCAGAAGCAGTGACTGGGGGAAGGTGGAAGGAAAGAGGGACATATCTTTGTGGCAGGGGTGCCTGCCATTTAGCTCCCCTTGTGGTCACCTGTGAGCATGGAGGGAGTCTGGCGTGGAGCGAGGAGATGGGCTGCATAGGACATGAGAGTGGGAGGAAGGGATGAGCAAGGCCAAGTGCCCAGAGACCTCGACTATAAGCAGACGGGTCACTAAGTGTCCCTGGTTGGCGGTGACATGACATCCTCACTGTTCTAGAACAGCTGATAGCAGAGTGTGGGACGCACTGATAGCAAGAGTTGGGGGCAGGGAGCCGGCGAGGTGTTTTTCTTTCATTTATCCTTTGTCTCATTTAACAAAGACTTAGCTGGGGCTTGCTTGAATCGCAAAGCTTAGATGCTACTTTAAGAGAAATGGAACCCATTTAATGCCCCAGCTCATCTTTCAGGCTAGAAGTTTACAGTTTAGTTCCTTTTTGCTGAGTGACTGAAAGTGACTGGAAGACAACATCAGGGAAATATACGAGTGTGGACAACCCAGTGTCTCTGCTCTGCTGGGTTTTCCGTGCTCTTGGCCTCACTTGTCAGTGGTGGGTAAAAACACAGCCGTCTGCTCTGCTCCACGGATAGCTAGTGGGCCTCACAGTGGCTGGATAATTCAAGACATCATTTAGAGAAAACTGGTTTCATTTATGTTTTGGGATAAGAGCCACAGAGAAAAACTGGAATAACCAGAATGGGTTGTCTTGACCAAAGGCTTCCAGGGCTCTGAAGGAGCCAGCCTGCTTCTCTTGGTCAAGGAAGAAAATTGTAACTTAAACACGTGGGGATGGTTAGTCATTGTACCTTTTTTTTTTTTATTTTTTTTTTATTTTAAGGTAGGAAACGTTCTTTGGACAGAGTTAAATGCTGCTCAGCATAAAAGACGGGCTGTGGAACAAAGCCTGCAGACTGTGACAAATTAACATACCCTGGACTAATGAGAATACAGAATGTAGCTACTCAGAGGCAGAACAAATACTCACGAAGGGTCTCCTTCTCTCCTAGGACTTCCTTTGCTGGGCATCTGGCCGGGATTCTTGTTGGACTGATGTACACTCATGGGCCTCTGAAGAAAATCATGAAAAAATGTGCAGGTACCAAACAAAACACCTTTGGCCTGACAACACATTGGAAGTTCATCTTAATTTTAACGGAAACAGGGGCAACCCCAGGTTTCCCTGTGGTTCCTCATAGGAATTCGCTCATAGGCTCTTTTTTTTTTTTT
>PISX010003431.1:0-137796 GCA_004024625.1 Mellivora capensis | reverse complement strand
CATAAGTGACTCTTAATCTCACAAAACAAACTGAGGGTTGCTGGGGGGAGGGGGTCGGGAAAGGTGGGTGGGGTAATGGACATTGGGGAGGGTATGTGCTATGGTTAGTGCTGTGAAGTGTGTAAACCTGGCGATTCACAGACATGTACCCCTGGGGATAAAAATTTGTTTATAAAAAATAAAAATTAAAAAAAAAGATTTTATTTATTTATTTGACAGACAGAGGTCACAAGTAGGCAGAGAGGCAGGCAGAGAGAGAGAGGAGGAAACAGGCTCCCTGCCGAGCAGAGAGCCCAATGTGGGGCTCAATCCCAGGACCCTGAGATCATGACCTGAGCCAAAGGCAGAGGCTTAACCCACTGAGCCACCCAGGCGCCCCAAAACATATTTAATTTAATGTAAAAAAATCATCCACCCTTCTTTAAATAATCACAGTGATGAAGGTTTTTTTGCACTTAATATTTTTCATTGCTGTTAATATTAACAGTCCTTACAAAGTGATGAAGAGCAGATCCGGAGTGTTGATAATGATCAGTAGCATCTGACAGTTGTATAGTACTATTAAAATATAATATTCAGAAAAAGATAGAATCGGGACTGTCATACAGATACAAAAATAAACATGTTCACGTTTTGACTTTTCTTATATGAGGAAACAGGGTAGATATTATAACCAGTTCAAAAGAAGAGTCAAAGAACACACACATTTACATGGAATAAAGGAATTGAATTGCAAATGAATGCAAAACTGGCTTTTCCAGGAGGAAAGAGAAGGTCAATGGAAACTCTTTGGAAGAGAGAGGGTTTGCCTATTTGTTACTTACAATTAACAAAGAGGGGGCTAATATTTCAATATAATGAACAAGGCTACAGTCAGTACAGAAAAGTGTGATATAGATAATGAATACTTTCCCATTGTAGTACAAGGGTTTGGGGGTTTTTTGCGTGTGTGTGTGTGTGTGTTTTCCCCCTACTCTTCTTCTTTGGTCAAAAATAATCTGAAATATTTTTTCTTGATTACAAAATAAGACTGGTCTCAGTAGATTTAGCTTGATTATTGACATAGGTGCATCAAGAGTGTTAGAACTTTTCACATATAACTTTTAACATTTGTTTTGTTGGAAATTTTCACAAGGAATCTCAGATTAAATTTTTAACAGACTCTTTAGAAAGCTAAACCAAGAAATCCTCTCTATGAAATTTTACCCATAATACCTTAAATTGGGGAAATGCCCAACTTTTCATGATCCCTTAATATTCTAAGCTCTTGAGCCTGCCTGAAAGTGACCTCCCTTACCCAATTTTAAGACTGAGAACTCCAAAAGCCAGGTTCCATGCCAGTTTTCCCAAATGGTCTTTGTAAAAACTGATTCCATAAAATTAAGCTTAGTTACTTAACAGTGGCTAGTCATAGCTGATTAAATGCACATCATTCTCAAAGAAGATGTTCCAGAGTTCAAGTGGGCCATATAACTAGTGTTCCCAATTATGTCTTGGAAAGGGATAGCAAAATTTTTTGAATCTATGCAAATAACTAGACTGCCATGAAGTAAGAATACTCAATAAGAGATTCCTATCAGTCATGGAGACAAAGAATAAGAAAACATTATTGCCCAATATCACAAGGCAAAGTAACACAAACACTGATACACAGAAACATGCTTGGGAGAGCTCAGGCAATGACACTTTTCCAGCAACTTCCCTCACGGCATAAAATTTCCTCATATTAACAACAATATTGGGGTGCAAATTTTACCTGGGAGAAGAGAGACATCTCTTCAAATTTGACAACTTCTTCCCCTTCAATGTCATTGACATTAACATATCAAAAAATCTAATTGTCTCTTACACCTTTCTTTTATAAGGTAGACCAGTCTTTGTGATTTGTCAGGAGACTTCTGGGAAATTTCAACAATAATTTTTGGTGCAAAAACTATCACAACAGTTTCATTTTATTTTGTTTCCTTTTACATTTAAGATTCATTTTGTGAAAACCAAATAATAAAACCAAAACCCAAACCAAACAAACCAATAGACAAACAGGAGCTTTGAACATATAAGATAGAAACAATATTTCCTACTCATTTGAAAAACAAACATTAAAAAAAAAACAAGATTGTAAAGAACCCTTCTATAAGTGAGGAGCCCTTGTTTTGTTTTGTTTTTTAATAATCAAGGTCATGATAAAGTGAACACAAAGCACAGAAAATTATTATGGTAAAACACAAAATCTGTGCAGATTACACAGAATTACATACCATAGGCTAAGACAATAAACAGTAAATGAAAGAAAATAATCCCATCAAAATTGAGAAAACTTTGCTAAGATTTCATCATATTTTATAGCTTTTTCACACTGATTATTTGCACACACTATAAACAAAAGCAAATAAAATTCCTGTCCTGTGAACCTTCTACAAATTTCTGTATATATCGAGGTTTTGTCCTTCACCACCCTCTTTCTTATTCTAGAATAGTCGCTTTACCTTAGAACCATACTAGTCTCTTTTCCTCTTACTAAACAAGAACACATCTTGTCACTTCACAGCAAGAGCTGACCATTTCTGCCACTATTGTTCCTAGTCCACTGTCATTTACTTACAGCAACTATAACTTTTAACTAAAGTAATTTCTATTTCACCAAGAAAAATAGAGGTGGATGATTGGTGTCACCAGACACCAGCAATCTGCAGCAGACTAGCAAAGATTGTACATTCATATAATTTAGTTTCTGATAACCAGCACATCCTTTAGAGTATAACTTCTCAAAGTGGTAAGAAAGAACAAGGTCCTTAAACAGCCCCAAAGATTTAGCCTCTAGGAAGCATGTAAAAATAAGAAGCAAAATCTCTTAAACTTAAAATCATGCTTAGTAATCAATGTGTCAGTGTTCCATCTGACTTAGAAATGATCTAAATATTCAATGAATGTACGTACACTAATGAACTCAAGTTATATCAATTCAAGGATTTAAGTCACCTACATATCTTGGAAATTTTCTTCAAGCTGACAACTACAAAGCAGTATAGAAATAAAATTAATCTGAATAGATATTCAAAAACACAGATGCACATTTTTCATAATCTTGACCATTAAGTAGAAGTAATGCTAGCTTATTTGATCAGTAACATATTAGTTTAGGAAAAACAGACACACAAAGAAGAAAAATATTTGCTCACATTATATTTAATGGTGATAAATCAGAGAACCCAGAGCATTTTCATTAAACCCAAAATATTTAAGTAGTCTCATTTGCCAGACTTATCTAAATTATGTTCCCTTGAATTCTTAAAGTATTTCTAAATTGTTTTTTGTAAAAATACATTTTTTGCCCATTTAAACTATTAAAGTTCAATTTCCTTATTTTCTGGAAATTTTAAGAATATTCCGCTTATGTAAGTGCTTATTTATCTCTATAAACCAACCAGAACAAGTTCCTTTAAGAGATTTTATAGTCTAATTTATCAATATCATCTAGAGGTAGGAAGACATTATGCATTTATACAATTGGCGTTAAACGCCTATCTGAGTTACAGGCACAAAGACATACAGACAAAAATATAGCTTCAATTTTAAAATTCAGCCAAGGATCAAGAGTAAATAAAGAACCACAAAATCTTACCAGTCAATGATAGAACTGATATCCTTCCCAAGGAAAAATTCTAGTTGATTGGCGCTCCAAACAAACAGAAAAGTTTATAAACTAAATTTTCCATCATCAAGACTGACAATCACCAAATGATCAGATCAAGAAATTCAACTCGTAATCAAAAAGTTCAATAAACCAGACTCTCTGTTGTCTCTCACCCAATCTAGAGGTTTCTATGAACAATTATTAATCCTTGTACTGAGATCATCGAAATAATCAGACTATAAAACTAAATTCCCAAACATTGCTGCCAGCAATGGGGAATAATTTAATGGCTGGGGAGGGGGTGGGGGGATGTAAAACACAAAATTAGTAGAGAGTAAAATGAACATTTGAGACACAGAGAGTTATTAAAGTTCTATTACCTCTTTGTAGTCACCTCTAGGATCTAATAAAAGATGTGTCTAGGCACAAACCACCCCCAAGATGCTTTCCTCTGGCAAGAGAGGTTACCTGGCTTTGATAGGTAAATACATCATACATCTCAGGGGGAAGATCCCTGAGCGTCTTCAAAGATAATTTTCAGAATATGGTAAGATCATGAATTTCTTACAGATATAAAAAATAAACATATGTTCAAGATTTTATATTTATCAAAAGAAAGAATCAGGCAGATATTCTAGCCTGTTCAAATGAAAACCAGGAAAAAAAAACCACACATGTTTACATTTAATAGCAAATAGATGCAAAAGTGTGTTTTCCACAACAGGGAAGGAAGTCAATGGGAACTCTACTGGAAAAGATAGTTTGTCTATTTATTAGTTACACAAAGGTGTAAACTACCTCAAAAAGAGTAAACAAGGCTAGAAAATGAGAAATCAGAAGGGCATGCAATAGCCAATGCATAGTTTTGCATTCAAGTTCAAGGGCACATGGGTTATTTTATGAGATCCTCAGCTACTTAGTGAGGTCTGAGGAACAGTCACTAGTATCCCCATTTTACAGACAGTAGAACAGAATAAATACAGTAAAAGTGTACAACATTAGGTCAAAAAGTTTACACTCAGGTGTTCAAATACAAGAATTAATGCTTTTATCCCTCTGTAGTGGGCATGAGTATTTAGCAAGACTGTGGAGAATATAAAAGAACTGAAAACTCCCAACTGATGAACTTTGGAAGTTTAAATAAAACAAGCCCTACAAACTGCAAGAGAAAATATAGCATAGATAAGTATCAAATGACAATGACAAAGGGCTCAGAGAAAGATGTGATCACTTAATATCCAAATGCACCTTTTATCTAAGCACTGTAATTCAGAACATAGTCTTCAATTTATTGAGTGCATTTACCACTTTATAGAATACCAACACAATGGGTTTGTATATATACCATCTTACTTTCAACATTAGCTTGATTTTTCGTTCTGGCCCTAGCATTTATCTAGTCAAATAAGAGGAACACTGACTGCAACTACCCAGAAATATGGCTACATATTCAGTTACTTCCCAAGAGAACAGCAGCCTCCCATGTCTGACTGGAATATCACTGGTTTGCCTTTAAGTCGGTTTCTCCCATACTAGGTCACACGGTAATGGGGGTCGTTTGACCCAGAGGTCATTGAAACTGGCATCAACCAGGAAATAATCCTTGAAGAGGAAGAAACTGTAATCTGGAGAAAGACTTTAAAACAGGAATTGTACTAGATGGTAAGGTCAACTTGAATTGTCAATGAGCTGGCCTCTCTCGAGCTTTCCTTCTAAAAAAATGAAACCTACATTTCTTTGTTCTATAAGCAAGACCATTTTCCATGCTTCTTTTAGATTTTTGTATTCAGGTGTTCAGGGATCATCACCACATAGGTGGAAAACAAAGGAAGTAAACAGAGAGAATTGCAAATTGCTTTTAAAGATGGCCCATAGTAAAAACAGTGGACTTATTGTAAGCTGTGAAGAGAAGCTAAAAAGGTGGTCCAGCAACAATTAAGGAGAGTCTCTCCAAGACCAGCTGAGCTCCCCTATACTCAGAACAGTACTTGGTTCCCCTCTTTTACATTTCTCACCTCTAATTCCTTTGGCTTCTTCCATTTTCTGCAGGTTTTCTCTTTATTGTTTCAACATGGCTTTCAATAGTTCTCAGGGCTATATGCATCCTTGTGTCTAGTTCAGAAAAAAATGGTGAAGTTGTCTCTGAAGCAACTTAGACCATGTGAGCTCCCCTTTGCACCATTCATCATGGCCATTGTGAAGGACTATCTTGAGACATTAAGTCAATGATCATCAGTTCTGGAATTGGTATCTGGGTAAATCCCTCCACACTTTGAGTGTCAAAATGAGATGGGGATGGCTTTCCATAGAAAGTAGAGATCCTGTTTTTGGGAATTAATTTTAGAACCACGGTGGAGTGGAAGACTCATTTTTTCAGCATGGTAAGCCTTTGGCACCAGTGCTGTTGTTGCTGCTTGTGAGCCTGTGTAAAAACATTTAATCTCTCTGTTTCCTCACCTGTCAGATGGAGGTAGTGTCTGCCTCTTCTGGAAGGGGAATAAATAATTTGAACACTTCTTCTATAAAGTATCTATTCCTATGTAAACTATCTACTCTGGTTAAGATGGGATTGCTTTCTTCCTTTATTTCTCTTCTCTGTTTAAGCAAGAAGACTGTGGTTTCCATAAGGGTCACCAGATTTACCAATAAAAATAAAATTAAATATTTTGCCTGTCAACTCTACTGGTATACATGACTCTTAAACTATGTCAGAGGAGAACGATGTGGCATGAAATGTCCCTGCCACCTGAGATAGAAAATCTCCACCCTTCCTGGCTTGTCTGCCATTAAGCCCTGACTTTACTCTTGGAAGAATCTCCGACATTCAGCAGCATTCAGCCATGAGTCAGGTTTTGATCATTTTGGTCCCTCATTAAAATAGCATTTATTACCTTTTTACAATCTGCTACGCACTTTTTGACTAGAGAACACTCAGTGATTAGGTAAGAGACATTCTTTTCAATAGCATCAAAATAGAGAATGAGTTACATTTATACGTTGCCATGATGCATGCTCTCTTTTTGTTTGCTTGTGCATTCTTATCTCTGAGTGTCCTGATGATACTTTATAATGAATCATATGAATCACCAAATGAGTCTGATTGCTAGCACAAAGCCTCCAAAGTGACCACTAGCTTATCCTGCAGCTCTGCAGTGATGACACTGTGGGGTAAGAAGAGTGATTTGGTCCTCTTCAAAGATACTTCCTTCACTGTGGGGGAGGAATGAGCTGCAGTGCATCAGTTGGAAACTACGCTGATTGTGGCTTATTTACAAGCTGTGCACCTCCTGAAGCTGGTGCGGGTGACTCACACTATTAAGAAGAGAACATGGTGTAACGTACTAAAGATGCATCAGGGAAAACGTTAGTTAAATATTAGAAACAGCTCTGCAAAGCTGAGCTCTGATAGGCCAGAAGAGGAGTTGCCAAGGCAAGCAGTGCAGAGAGTCAGCCATGAATCAAGAGAAGCCTCTCTTTGCAGCTTACTGATGTTTGAAACTCATCTACCAGGACACCTTGGCCCCGAGAAGATGACTCAGTCTGGAAGAGTCTAGGGGATTGCCAGGGTCACAGATTGCACTTTTTCAGACCAAAGGGTCAGCAGAACAAGCTAATAGATCAGCTTCAATGAAAAACTTTGGCATAAAGAAAGAAGTTTTCTGGGAATTCAAATCCCAGATTATACACATTTTGTTTTTGTTTTGTTTTTTCTTTTCTTTAAAACAACTATCCAGCAATGGACACAGAATTGTGGAGGGCTATAGCTACACAGGACTGCTTCACCATTCTGCTAGAGTTATCCTTCAATTACAACTAGTTATTAGAGGAGAAAAATATGGAGGTAGACAGATTTTAAAAAATCATCTAGCTCAAGGCTCTTTTATTTATTAGTTGAGCAAACTTAGACCCTAAGGAGAATAATTGTGTTCCAGAAAGTCACACAAATTTGAACACAGTTTTCCTATCATTAATCCAGTTTACTAAGTTGCTTCTAAATTAGGGTTTTTTACATAGGATATATTTCAATGAAAATACTTGGATAAAATATACATTGTTATTACATATACTTTAAAACAATCAATCAGAAAGGGAAAAGACAGCATACAATGTACTTTTTAAACTTATCTAGCATGGTTTTGGGGATGGAGAGTGGGAGGAATATTATTTTCTATTTATGTGTAGATAAAATCTTATAGCAGGTATCAATGACGCTAAATCCTTGGCATGCATCCAAGTCACATTGACACATTGTGAAAACACATAGCTTCGACCAATTCAGAGAGCTCTTGATTTGGTAGGTCTGGAATAGGACCCAGGGACTTTCTAACATGTTTCCAGTTGATGCTGATGCTACTCCTTTGGACATCACACTTTGAGACCCACGGGTATTTATGGTGTGAAATGTAAAATTCTAGCCCAGGAGTGAAGAAAGTTGGATTATAGTTCTGGCTCAGACAGTATCAAGGCATGTAATTCCCCCCCAAAAAAAAGAAAGAAAGAAAAGAAAAAAAAAGAATTAGATTTTTAACCAATATTTTTTCAACTGTGAGGAGAAAATTGAAGTTGATTCAGTCTGGTATACTGGAGTTAGGGTTTTCTAGTAACTAGGGAATTGAGATATTTCAAAGGTAGTCTACGATTAGATTTAAACTCCACTGAAAATCAATGCATGCCTTTTCATGAGTTCATGCACTTGAAATGTCACCTGATCCAAGAAGGTCGTTGCCCCACTTGGCCTCAACTTATCCAGACGTATCTTTCCTGTAGCTGTTGGTGTGCACTGATATCCTTTCAGGAGTCACAGTTGTAGCCACAGAAGACAGATGGCCGTGAGGCACTGAAGTTTTCCTGTGGGGCTGCTTTCTGGCCACAGGAACATGCTCAGACCAAGCACAGAGCAAGCAAGGACCACTGAAGAGCGGATGTCCAGAAATAAGCCCTTGAACAGTGAAGAGAGTAGAGGTGTAAACATGCTGCTCCTTACACCTGGTTTGGAATAACTTGGAAGTGTGTTTTACACTGGCTCCCCGAATCCACCCATGGGATGGGGCAAAATTTGTCACTATAGTAACTGGTTCAATTGTGTGTGGTGTGACTAATTTCCATTCTTTTTCTGCTTCCTGCTCCCTCCTGATGTCACCTCCAAAATAAATTACACTCATTTAAATCTTTGTTTTAAGATCTGATTCTGGAGAACACAAATCAGGATATTTGGTTTCTGTTCTCCAGAATCAGATCTTAAAACAAAGCCATAAGTGAAAGTAATTCAACAACAACAAAAAAAATCAGAATCTTTTTTTTTGTTTTCCATTTTATTGTTACATCATGAGCAACAATTCACTTTTATTCTTCTTCTTTCTCAGTGTTAATTATTAATGTGTTGATTTATGGATAATTAAAAATATTTGTCATGGGGGGTGCCTGGCTGGCTCAGTGGGTAGAGCGTGAGACTCAATCTCAGGGTTGTAAATTTGAACCCCAAGGTAGAGATTACATAAAAATAAAATCTTTTAAAAAAGTTGTCAAAAGTCTTGCATTTTTAATGTATCTTTGATCAATGGTATTTGAAGTTATAAGATCCCTTGAAAAAAGTAATCTTTGTGTCTACTTTTTAGATCCTTATATGTGATAATCAACAAGCTTTATATAGCACATTGACATGGTCCCTGGGGAAAACACAATTCATCGAACATTTCTGAATACATGTTTTACCTTTAATCATGAAGTGTACATATATGAAGTGCACATTTGGAGATTTTTAAGTTTAGAGTGTTTTATCTCTCTTTTTTAGCCTCTTTTTTTAATCTCTTTTTTTAGCCTCTGATCACAATAAGCATACCCTTAGAATTAGGGTTAGAAGGGACACTAAATTTATTTTTAATAGAATCATTTCTCTGTATATGAGTAAATCATGTTCTAGGAATGAAATTAATTGCTGAGCAGGGAATGTGTGATATACCTGGAAAGAGAAGTGTGGTGTCCTAATTTCCAGGGCATTGTTCTCATTGGTCTTCTAGAGAGTGCACTAAAAGTCACTCAATTTAATTCTCACTACAACCAGAATCATTGAAATGACTGTTAAATCTTTTATAGAGTACATTGTGAACACCTTGAATTTCTTAAACTTGAAAAGTACTCTCAGGACTCATTCCCCCAAATTGTAACAACTTGAGCATAAGACGGTGGAATTAGGTCTTCTGCATTGGACTCACAGAAATTTAAGGGAAGAATAGACCAAAATATTGAAGTGGTTGATTGAGACGTTAAGAAGGGGAACTGCAATTGCAGGAGATGTTAGCCCAGAGGCATACAGCATCATGTGGTAAGGAGGAAGAGGAGAAATAAAGAAAAGGCATGTCAAGTTATATTTAAAAGTTAAGACAAATTGGATATATTTGAAAAGTTCAAGGCTGGTCAGGAGGTTTCATTGTTTATAACCCACTTTTTAATTGAAATATTATTATTATGTTTTAGAGCAACCCCATTAAAGTTTTTATGCAGAAATTTGTAAGATACACCTACTAAAATTTAATATTCTTTATATAGAGAAGCCCACAACAATTTCCCAAAATGTCTTCTAACAATAAAGAAATATACATTCTATAAAATAAAAGAAGAAAATCTTTCTACTAACCAGAGAGTGAAGAAAAGATAAAATGGCAATCTTCCTAATAACTAGTCCAGTATAGGTTCCATCGTGAGTCAGGTACACATTAAAAAAAAACCATGAATGTTAATTTTTATTAGGGTAAAATTTACATTCAGCAAACTATCTTACGTACACTGTCTGACAAATGCATATCAAGACACAAATCATTTCTAACACCCCAGAATGCTCTCCTGTGCTCCTTCCCAGAAAACCCCATCACCACAGAAGCAGCCACTGACTTGATTTTCCATCATTGTAGATTAGCTTTGCTTATTCTAGAATATCATATAAATAGAACCTTATGTTATTAACTCTCTTGTGTCCCACTTCTTTAACTCAGAATTATATTCTTCTGTCCATGCTAATTACTAGATAAGCAGTTGGTTCTTTTTTATTATGGAGTAGTATCCAATTGTATTAATATACTAAAAATTTTCAATCATTCTTCTATTGATATACATTTGTGTTCTTTCCTATTTCACACTATTATGAATGAAGCTGCTATGAACTTTCTTACATAAGGATTATTATGAAGCTATGTTTTAAAGTATGTTGGGTAGATATCTAGGATGGGAATATCTGAGCAAATATATCAATTATGAATATAAATTCAAATGACAAATCTTGTGTACCTTACAAAACAGCATATCAGAAAATATTCCTGAATTTTCTGAGGTTTGGACAGTCAATGTGGCTATTCACCTCACTTCAGAGTAACATCTGCAAGATTACCTTGTTTCTTCTGGAATATATTACATATATGTATTTACATATTGACATTAACTAGATAACAATAACTATCAATTCAAGCAGAGAAAGTCAATTATCATTTCACTTACTTGTGAAGCATAAGGAATAACATGGAGGACATTGGGAGATGGAGAGGAGAAGTGAGTTGGGGGAAATCTGAGGGGGAGACAAATCATGAGAGACTGTGGACTCTGAGAAACAAACTGAGGGTTTTTGGAGGGGGGGGTTAGGTGAGCCTGGTGATGGGTATTAAGGAGGGCACGTATTGGATGGAGCACTGGGTGTGCATAAACAATGAATCTTAGAACACTGAAAAATAAATTAATTTTTTTTTTTAAAGTGCTCTCACTTGTATCACTCTAAAATGGAGTAAAAGAAAATCCCTTTCTCTATTGCCTCTATGTTTCCACAGTTTCCATGTGGCCATGTTAGTCTTTGCCTTCCAGTATGTAATTTGGGTCTTTTTTTTTTAAAGATTTTATTTATTTATTTATATGACACAGAGAGAGATCACAAGTAGAGAAGCCGGCAGAGAGAGAGGGGGAAGCAGGCTCCCCGCCAAGCAGAGATCCCAGGACCTTGGGACCATGACCTGAGCCGAAGGCAGAGGCCCAACTCACTGAGCCACCCAGGCACCCCATGTAATTTGGGTCTTTTAAAAACATTATCCTTCAGTAGGTAAAACTCACCACTCTTCCCATATCCTGATTTTTGGTGTGGTTGATTTTTCCTATTATGGATCTTTCTTCTGTTTGTATAACTCTCATCTAGGTTGATGACCAAATGCACTGTTTGGTAGAAACCATATGAGATTCTAGTTCAGGAGAGTTGGATCCCAAGTATTTATTTTGTCACCATTGTCACTTCTTGTGGTTTTAGATTCTTCATGTAAATACTGAAATATTTGTACTTAAATTATCTGACTAAAATATATAGGTAATATGTAAAGACAATGATAGCAAATGTGGTAATCAACAAAAAATTGAATAGAGAGTTTTCCTGCTGTTGTTGATAATAAGCATACTGCAAATGTTGATATGTATTTAGATTAAAAAACAGCAATCGAAAACTTACTTTGGCTCAGTAACATCCATCACACAGTATTAAAAGAAAGACTGGACATTTATTTTCTATTCTAAGTTGATCTAAGAATATGGAGAGATATTAATAATGAGAAGAATGGAAATTATTATTTAGACATGGGCTATGTAACAAGTGGTGAAAACACTTCACAAAAAAGTGGAGGCTTAGTAGCAAAGCTGTGCTTGAGGTGTTCCCCAATGAAAAGTAAAGCTCAGTGTGTCTGAATATTTTTTCCATGTGACATGGTGGTCAGAAAGATTGGGACAATCTAACCTTTCATCAAAGGAATAATTGTATATATTGATGTAGATGGAGTCGTTCAAATTTTCCTTGGAAGTACATGCAGTTGCAGTGTGGTAAAGAGAGTTTCCAGAAGCCCACCCATATGATTGGCCTTAATGATTATATAAGCACTCCTTCGATTGTCTATCTGGCATTGCAGATGTAAAACTTATAAGCAATCATAAGCATAATGATTTATCTTTTCTTTCACATGGCCTATGTCAACAGCCAAATGAATTTTTCAGCTAAATCAATAGAGTAGAGAAAAAACTCCCTACAGTTTGTTTGGTATAACTCAAACAGAACTCACGATTAATTTTGCTGGTAATGGTTCTTCTTGCTTACATGATCAGATAGTTGTTTGTTCTTCTCCCATCATCAGTGGCAAATCTCTTGACCTGGGACAACACTCCTGTGTGCACATTGTAGCGATGGGTTAGGCAGAAGAAAAATAAACCTGAAAACCTTTGACCTCTTTTTCCTAGGTACATTTTTTAATTCTGGGTGTTCACTGTGAATCTGTCTGTTCTAGTTTCTTAGAATGGATCTTGCTTTACTGCATGAAGAAATTAGAAAGAGCAGGGTCAAGAGGCATAAAATGAAGAATCTTCCAACCAATTACTAAACCCTGGTTTTTGAAAAGCTTTCACTGAGATGAACTCTCACCAAAAGAAAAAAAAAAAGAGGAAGAAGAAGAAGAAGAAGCAGAAGAAGAACGGAAAAAGAGAGAAAGAAAAAGAGAAAAACCCACTAAGAAATTATGTATCTCATTAAAATGAATCTGGGTTGATTTATTGAGGTTGTAATCAGGGGTTGTCTGACCTTATACACTTTGCTACTCCATTCATAATAAATCTAAGCAGTTAAAAATAGATGAACTTTAAAACAGATAATAAAAGGAACACTTTGAGAAAGTGCATGATTGGAAGTGAAAGGTCTGCCATGCCCTCCCTGACCATCTCTGCTTAATCATCAAGGCCTAGTGGGCTAGTTGGTTCAGCATACACTTTGGTAACGGTCAAGAGTAGGATTGTCCATGCTTACTTTTTTTTTTTTTTAAGATTTTATTTATTTATTTGACAGACAGAGATCACAAGTAGGCAGAGAGAGGGGGAAGCAGGCTCCCTACTGAGCAGAGAGCCCGATGCGGGGCTCGATCCCAGGACCCTGGGATCATGATCTGAGCCGAAGGCAGAGGCCTCAACCCACTGAGCCACCCAGGCGCCCCGTGCTTACTTTTTTATATTGGCTCTAAATGTTGAAGAAGCGCTCTCGCCCAGCATCAGTATCCTTTGGTACCTGCCCAGCAGTCACTGTGGTAACCGGAACTGAGTCCATCTACTGGTATAAGGCAACACACCAAGATTTAGATCATAAACCCAGATGTCATCAATAATCATGGATAGGGAACTTTCTAAGTCTTCGAAGGCTCCTCATTTTGAGAACTCTATGTATCATCCACTTAGAACTGGGAGGAAAATAAATAGTTGTTCTAAGGCCTTACTCAGGAAAGAGATACAATAAATGGTCTATTTGCCTCTTTTCTTTAAACAAAGTTGAGGGAGAGAGCTTGTCTGTACAAGGGAGGAGTGAAGTTGGTCTTTACTAACAAGCAAAAAAATGTAATTTTAGGAGGTGTGGTAGATTGTACCATAGTTAACAAATATGTGTTGTCTCTCCTTAGGGCATGGTTGCATTTCCCTATCCCATCAATGTTAAGAATGGCATGTAACTTGTTTTGGCAAATGAACCTAAAGCACCTAAAGCGATGTGCTTTTTATGCTTTTATTGTTTATCTCTACCATCTCTTAATCTCTCACCTTCTTCCTCTCTTCTTTTTTTTTTGGTCCTTGAATAATCCTTCCAGAAGTTTGTCAATTGAAAAATATTTTTTTCAAAGAACTAACTGGTAGCATTATCAAGTGCATGTATTGTATTTGTTTTCTATTTATAAAGTTTTTATTTTATAATTTATCACTAAGATTTTATTGTCACTTCTTTCATAAAGAGTTGTTTTTGTTATTTTTTTTGTTTTTATTATATTTTTAAAATTCCTGGAAGCTGGAAAGTTCATTAATTTTCAGGCTTTATTTTTCTAAAGCATGCATATGTATATAAAGTATTATATGTCTTTTTTCTGATATATATATATGCACACACATGTGCACACATGTATATGAATATTTTCAAGACCATTCAAATGTCCATCTGAGGGCCAAATTTTGAATAGTGGCATTTTCATTATAATTTAACTTAAAATATTTTCTGAACTTTAGTTCCATTTCTTCAATCTATGGGTTATTGAGAAATGTTTCTTAATGTCCAAATATCTTTCTCTATCATTTGTCACCTACTACAGTTACATAGTAGTTAGACAACATGTTCTCTATGATGTAAATGCTTTGAAATAAGTTAAGGCTTGTTTTATGATCAAGTTTCTGGACAGTTTTTATAAACATACTATTTGTGTTTGGAGAAAAAAAATATCTGCTTTGCATTAATTGGGTCATTTTCTATATATGTTCATTAGACTAATTCTATTTCCTTATCAGTCTTTTGCCTTGCTATATCAATTACTGAGTACGTATTCACAAAGATTGTAAATTTTCTATTTCTTTAAGTCAGTAAACTTTGGTCTATAAATTGAGATTATATTCTTAATAGTATACATATTAAATGTTTGCATCTTCCTGGTCATTTGAAACTCTTATTATTATAAAGTAATTATCTTAACAGCCAGTGTGTTTTATTGTATAAAATCTACTTTGGCCAACATGTAGCATTTGAATCTCAACCTTTCTGTGGGTTATGCTCTATATGTATCTCTTATAAATAGCATTTGCTTTTTTATTCTGGCACTGACATGATTGCCTTTTACCCGGATTATCTTTAAATTTACTACAATGTAAGTTTACATCTATTACTTTAATTTGTGATTCTTATCTATTCTACCTATAGTTACTCACTCTCATTCTTTCTTTGTGGCTAAGCCTGGAAAAAAGATAGCATAAAAATACCATAGATAACTAAGCAAAGTATGAAATTAACAAAATCTTATAGCTTCTTGGATTAACATCAACCTTATTTACACCCATGATATTTATATTCCATGGCATTATGCCTGGCATTTTAATTCAATTTGGAAATATACCCTAGAGATTATTACTGTTTTATGTAGTCAGTATCTATTCACATTTGTCTACATATGTACTACTTCCATTCTTTTTTGTATCACAGGTAAAATATCACTGAAGTTTTTATCAATAATCACATTCTCTCTTGTCTGGAATTTATACTTTAATAGTTCTTTAATAAGGATCTCTGGTGATGAATTCTCTCAGCTTTCGTTTTAAAATGCCCTGATTTTCATTTCTATTGTTAACAGATATTTTCCTTGCATATGGAATCAATGTGCAGACGATCCCTTTTGGTATTCTGAAGATACCGTTCCATGGTTTTTTGGCTTCAATTGTTGCATTTGTGAAAGACAGTTGTCAGTCTGTCTGCCACTCTTTTTTTTTTTTCCCAGTGTTTCAAGATTCATTCTTTATGCACCAAACCCAGTGCTCCATGCAATACGTGCCCTCCTTAATACCCACCACCAGGATATCTGCCACTCTTTTTTTTTTTTTCTTTTTTGACAGACAGAGATCACAAGTAGGCAGAGAGGCAGGCAGAGAGAGAGAGAGGAGGAAGCAGCTCCCCGCCGAGCAGAGAGCCCGATGTGGGGCTCCATCCCAGGACCCCAGGACCATGACCTGAACCAAAAGCAGAGGCTTTAACCCACTGAGCCATCCAGGCACCCCACTATCTGCCACTCTTTAAAGGAAATCTGTGTTTTATTTGCTGGCTGGCTTTGGTTTTCCTCTGACTTTCATTTTCAACACTTTCTCCATGAAGTCTCCGGGTATAAATTTCTATTTAATTGATCTTGCTTGGGGCTGGCTCTGTGGAGTGGTTTATTATCATGTCTGAAGAATTCTCAGTCATTATCTTTCTGCGTACTATCTCTACCTAGTCCTGGGCTCACTGTTCTTCTTGGACTCATTTTAATCCCTAAAACCCTCTCTGTCTATTGAATTTTATGTTTGTTTTCTTCCTGGCTTTAGTAGGAACAAAATCTTCTTCTCTATCCTTTAGTGTCCTAATTCTCAATTAGAATATGTCATTTCTACTGCTAAAGATTTCCACTGAGTTTTTAACTTGCTTTATTTTACTTTATATTTCTAGTCATCTTTTGTTTTCTTCAAATCTTTCCTTATATGCTTTCCTTTGCCTTGCAGGTATTGTCGGCTTGCTGTTTATTTCTTTTAACATGGTCATTTTGTAACCCGTGTTAGGCACTCCCGGTATCCAAAGTGGGAGTAAGCAGTTCTCTGCCTTCTACAGTTTTTACACTTTACTCATATGACTTTGTTCTTTTGTTCTTTTGAGTGGTGTAATTTTTAACTACATGCTAGACACCTTCTTCAATGAGTTTTGATGTTATTTAACATTTTCCCCCGGTCCATTCATTATTTTTCAAAAGCAGTTTGTTTTCAATCACCTAACTCACCAGAACCAGACACGGAAGTCTTATCCATGTTCTCTGTTAAAATTCACTTGATGCATTTCAGTCAATAAGGAAAAAGAAGTAATCAATGAGGAAATACTGTATTTTAGAGGATAATTTATCTCATCTTCTTTGTATTATGTTTCTTTAAATTTAGTAACATGGTTGTTTTGTAAAATTGTGTTGGTTCCCTTACAAGGAATTTATCTAAAACTATTATTTAAATATGGACAAAAAAGTATGAACAATATTTTGTATTTCATTTATATTATAACAAACTAAATATCCAGTACTGATGAAAAAAACATAATATGAAACCTTATGTAGTGATTGAGATTTATATAGCAGCCTTAATGATGTAGGGAACTATTCATGAAATCATAGTTTTAAAATGTAGCATTAAAATTGTTTAAAGAGTGTAATCTAAATTTTGCATGAATTTAGGGGGGGAAGTTGCCTTTGAGTGATGGAGAAAGATAGGGTGTTGCTTTCTCTCCAAATTGGGGAAGTGTCCCTACTTTCTGCTAAGATTATATATTATTTAAGAAAAAGGATGAATTTCAGATAAATAAAGTAAAACCCATTGAAAGTATATGTGTGCTTCTTTTCTCTGGCTTCACACAGCATGGGCTGTATTTTCTTTTTTTATTTTTGTCCAACAAGTCTAACCTGAAAACTCTACTATTAGGGAACAGCAACAATACGGAAGAAAACAAGCAAAACAGCAAAACGACAGCAACAATTCAGAAGAAAAGCAGTTATGGAAGCCTAACCTCTCTTTGTCATCTGTCGGCATTACCCCATCTGTCTTTAGCCAGAGTTTATTCTCCTTCTCCTGGCAATCTTTTGAAACATAGTTCCCACTATCCTTCCTACTGCCCTTGGCATCCAGGGAGCCCCCCACATTCTGCACTGCAGTCTTCTCAACTAGGTCCTTGCATGTGTAAGCTTGTTGGTATCCCTCCTGACCGACTGTCCCTCCTTCCATCATCTGGGAAAACTCTTAAGAATCAAAGTCTGGGGTGCCTGGGTGGCTCTGTGGGTTAGGCCTCTGCCTTCAGCTCAGGCCATGATCTCGGGGTCCTGGGATCGAGCCCCGCATCGGGCTCTCTGCTGAGCGGGGAGCCTGCTTCCCCTCCCCCCTGCCCCACCTCTCTCTGTCTGCCTCTCTGCCTACTTGTGACCTCTCTCTCAGTGGGTTAAAGCCTCTGCCTTCAGCTCCGGTCGTGGTCCCGGGGTCCTGGGATCGAGCCCCGCATTGGGCTCTCTGCTCAGCAGGGGGCCTGCTTCCTCCTCTCTCTCTCTGCCTGCCTCTCTGCCTACTTGTGATCTCTCTCTCTGTGTCAAATAAATAAATAAAATCTTAAAAAAAGAAAAAGAATCAAAGCCTGTATGAAAGGTTCCTGGGCCATTCTGCAGAGCCAAGGAACTGGCTCCTTTCAAATGCTATTTAACTTTCTTGTTTCAGTTGTTGGAAAAAATCTTGTCAGAATAACACTTGTTTAGTTTCCTATTCTTTAATCATTTACAGAGTATCTGTTCATAGGTTACAAATAATCTTTTCTTCAAATTTATTAAATCCAGGGCTCCTCTAAAATAAAGTTCTAATTAAGCCCCAAAATATTGGATCTCCCTTCCCACCCCTTTATGGAGTTCAAGGTGGCACTCGGTCTCAGATTCTTACAATTTCTGCATAGTCACCAGTACCTCCCCGTTGGTGAGAATTAGGTCCAGAAATGTATGCTTCCCCGTCTTTTTTCCTTCCACTGTGCATTTAAAGTTATCAGTAAGGCAAGTTAAAATGAGCCTTTCAGCAGGTGTCGGGAAAAAGAAATGAGGCTGTCATTCTAAAAGTATCAGGACAATGTGTCCAAGATGAACAGAACAGAAAATGTTTTTCTTTCCTCCCTCTCCTTCCCTCCTTCCCTCCCTCCCTTCCTTCCTTTTTCTTTCTTTATCTTTTATCTGAGATGCCAATATTATTTTCTTCTTCAGCTTCATAAATGAGGACAGATACCTCAAACTTACCACTTCTATCTACCTTCTATGGTTTTTCAACAATTAAATATAAAAGCATGGACTTTTGTGTAGGACAGCCTAATTTAAAACTCATTTATATATACGATCAGTATTCCAGATCTGGAACTATTTTCATTCCTCAAGAATATTTTAAAAATCACTATATACCTGTCTATATGTGCAGCCAGCCAAGATTATGCACAAATATTGCCATTTGCATGGTCTTTTCTCATTAATTTAATTGGCCTATAGTTATCTAGTCTCCCACAGGGAAACAAAATAGCATGAAACCCTTCACCATTTGTATTTTAAGAGGAGGGGAAAAATGCTTTATTTGGAATATTGCAACTTTTATTTGATGAAAGTTACTATTAACATATTTTCATAATCTTCTCAGCCTAGCAACAGCAGGAGTAAAAGGTGTGAGGGCCATGTAATATTCATGAAATTAAGACGACTTGAGATGAAAGGGAGTTCCATTAGAGAGACCAAGTGTGACAATATGACACATATTTGCATATTTTACACTTTAAATCTTTTCAGCACATCCAAGTTGATATATGGATGTAAACATGCATTGCCGGTTTTTAGCATATTATAAGCCCTCAAGACTTTGCATGCATTTTAATATGTTTCATTATTGCTGTAGATTTTAATTTCCAAACTGCACGGCTTTGATGGAAGGAAGCTGGAAGTCAAGGCATCTGGCCTCTGCCCCAGGCAAGCACAGCCTTTTCCTTGAATATTTTGGGCAGAAACCAGGCTATTTATTTGCGGGGCAGTGGGGGGAAATTTTTTAAAAACGTGCTGCCCAGAAGCACGTTTTGTTTGGTACACATACTAATTAAGTGTTAACTTAACCATCCTGGCAGGAAAGCTAAAGTATTCAATTGTGGCTGTGCCAAACCAGACACGTTGTGTGGAGTTTTCATAATCCCATTTCCCCTCCAATCAGCCAGTCTCAACTCTCCTTTTTGGAGAGTGGAGATTATTGAAAGCAGTTTAGAAAACGAACTGGAAACCGTGTTTATTCCTTAAAACAACTGAAAATGCTTTCCAGCTGTCCGTTCTGTTTTCTGGAACATAGGGTCTCTGGTTAGTCCAGAAAAAGTTTATCCCATAGACTTACAAGGACACGTTTGGCCTAAAGAACATGGAACTTAAATAATTTTCTTAGAGTATTCTTTTTCTGTTTTACAGACCTATACATTTAAGTAGCTAAAGAAGGGTGATTTTGATTTGTACATTATTTCCTAAGAAAAGTTGATTTAAAGGGAAAAAAAGTTGTTAAAAACTGTCTTTTAGTCCATTTTCTTGTCCTTTAATGAAGACAGATGACCTTTAGAGATAGTTTCTAATGATCATATCAAAGTTTATTTTTACTGATATTGAACCATCATGCTTCACCTATTAGTTTCTCTTGAGGGTTCAATAGTATTTTATTTTCATTTTCAGGGCTACATTAAACCATTGAGATCAAGAACTACTCCAATAACGCATCTTTGCATAAATGGTGAAAGTACATAGCAATTATCAACTATTTAGGAACACATTTGAAAATTCTGCACAGACATAATACTGTAAGGAAACATAACAATGGCGGAGAAAGCAAAAACTATATGGTTACTTTAAAGAAGTTTTTAAACAAATAAAGAAAGGTAATGCTTAGATTTTTAAAACATGTTTTTACCATTCTGAGAACACAGACATTCATTTGCAAATGAAACAAATAAACAAGGAAAAAAACCAGCCCTATGATTATTTTTAGTCATTCTTTCTTTTCTAAAATTTTATATATAATTAACCATAACTAGAATCGTGTTTCCAAGAACTACCTGTATGTGAGGACAATAGTTCAATCAGAAACAGTGGAAGCTCTCATTTCATTTTCAAGCTAACATACAATTTACCAAAATGGTTCCCAGTACACAGAACACTAGAGGGTCGACATGGTTGTTTCCTTCAATTTCCTCAGTGATTAGCATGACATTGTTTTATGGCATGTAGGTCTGACCATGCTGATTTGGGTGATGGAAGTTTGCAGTCACAGTTTTGATTCTCTTAGCTGTGACATTTTTCAGCTCCCCAAAATTGAATTTTCTTATGGATAGAACCACAAGTCCATGGCCCAATTTTCTGAGCTAATGTTGACAAAGAGGGGAAGTTTGTAAGTTAGGAATTGTGAAGTTATGAATTCCTATCATAATGATGGCTCTTGGTAGTTGAGCTACGAAATATTTGCAAGACTGGATAGAATAAGGATGAGTTTTAGATTCTGTAAGGGTATTCTGTTGAAATCATAAGGTTTGTCCTTGCACTAAGTGACATTTAATTCCTACACCTTCCTCTTCTCGTTTATCCTGCATAATAAAAAATGGGCTTTTCAGTCTGTGGCCCTAGATCTTCATCAGCTTGGATTGCATCCTATTTCCCTATCAGTTCTTGCTGGATCTATCCCCAAGTAACTGAATTCCTCACCTCACATCCCCAGCCATTATCTGGCCATCTGCCATGAATGAACTGCTCTCCCACAAGGTGATATTCTGCCTAATTATGATAAACATTGTTGTCATGGACTCTGTTCTGCATAACCATTGGATTTCTTATACGGATGCATCTATGGCTGGGCTTGCTACTTTCCTTTGGGAAAAATCCAACATCTTTGTCAGAGCTAATCCCTTCTGTCAACAATGTTTCTCTTGCTCTTCCCAGCCTTGTCCTTCTCACCCCAGATCCTCCAGTTTCGCAACAGCTTATCCCACAGCATCCTCTGTCAATTCATCTCCATGCAGCCCCGTACGTGACTCTGCTTCGAGGGCTAAGCAGGCTCCAAATGTGTGTCTGCCATCATCGATGCTACTGTGTGCCGTGTGAATCACATTTGTCATAAATGAATAGGGAACATTTGTTGACTTATCATCTTTGAATATTTGATCAAATGAGTTAACTCACTTACTAATTCACAGAATATCAAGTTCTTCTGAATGTCTCACAGTCCTTCAGGTGCATTAGACAGTGACACAAATGGTAAAATTCCCCTCATTTGTGTTCTGTGGTTCTTTTGTGGTATAACATCTTGTCTGCGTGATTATTTATTTCTACTTTGAATCTTACATGACATTTAATCAAAAACCACAATCAGAAAACTAATTTAACAAGGGTACATAACTCACGCTGAACCTTTTTACCTTAGAACGAAAACTGCAAACACAAAATAATAAAAAGAAGTACGCTATGTCATGAAAATAAGAGCTGCTTTCATTGAATGTTTATTATGAGTCAAGCACTTTACCTGAATCACATTACTGCTTCCTCATGACAGCCTTATGAGGTACGTTCAATTATTTTTCTCCCCATTTCACGGGAGAAAAGTGAGGTATACAGAGGTTAAATAACTTGCCTAGTGTTATGCAGCTGAGACACAGAAGCCCATTGCTCTAGACTTAGCCACCAGACTTACAGTGCTTGTGAGCTTATATGGTACCCAGCCTGCCAGTTATAGGTTTAAACAGGAGAACATGGCCAGGGGTGAGGGCAGGGCTGGCAGTCAGGGGAGAGAAAGAAATGGAGTCAGTGGGCCCAGATTGTACATCCTTCTGTTCAGTGACTAGAGGGAAGTCTGTTGAGTCAAGCTATAGCTAGAGTAGTAAGGGCCTTAAAGCCACAATGGGGAGCCCAGGCTGTTTTAAGACCCAGGACAAATGATCAGATGATTTTAAACAGAATGCTTTGAACTGGCTTGATGAAAAGAGGTGTGAAATTTGGGGCTATGTGTGAACTTGAGGACACTGTTACATTTGCCACTTAGAAAGATGACTCTAGCTCACCGTGTAGAATGGATTGGCAAAGGGCATGGCTGGAAGTCCAGGAATCGCTCATCAAACCTTAGATGTATTCCAGGTGAATATAGATGGTGGCCTCAACAAGGTGATGCAGCAGAGACCAGAGATAAGTAGACACATTCGGGAATATTTAGGGGAACAAACCATAGGACTTGTCAGTTGGTCAGACATGGAAGATCAGAAAAAGAGAGGAGTCGAGGGTTCCCCCCATGTCTTTGACTATGGGACCTGAGGTAGAAGGTGGAGATGGAGGTAGAAAAAGGACAGATAAGGAAAGTGACAATAATTACTACAGGTTGTACTTGAATAGCTGTGATAATGTGTTACCCCTTATCATCAGGTGTTCAGCCAAATCATGCCTTTTCTATACAAGTGGACCGTACACTCATAAGTGGAGGGACTGTCTACTTTTATTTCTTCTGCATCTCCCAAACAAATAACCCTTAAGCTAAAAACTCAATAAAGGGTCAATAAATATTTTTTGATAGTTTGCTGGATTAGTGCTGAGAAGTAAGACATTAAGTTCTGGCTGAGAGCTATCATTATGGATATATTTTCCCTGATTATAAAATAACAACTGAACTTTGCATGTATAGACAGTATTTACTTTGATATGCCTGATCTCAGAATGGGATTTCTAAAATCTGCTTCATAGAAAACATGCAGTTATATAGTGAAGGTAGATAAGGATAAAAAGTCTGTTTTCAGAAGACGAAGGCATATTAAAAGTATTCCCGTGAATTTGGGGGAGGTAGAAAAAAATAACAAGTCTGGCCAACCTTCCTTTTGTGTAGAAATTCAGTCAAGCATCGCTGTTCTTGTCCCCTGGGTTTGTACTTTTCCTCTCTCCATGACTATCTATCACTGCTTGTAAAACTCCTCCACTAAAAGATCTTAAAGTTCACAGTAAAGCAATGCAATTATTCTGAGTCATTCCTTCTTACCTTTTAACCTAATCTTCAGAGGTGCCGGGACTGAAGAAGGAAGGCTCCTGCCCCAAATGAGCCTAATCTTGTCTCTGAAAATAGCACTTCCTTGCCAAGAAGACTTTCTCCTTTTGAATGGCTGCAATGATGAGATAAAGGAGCCAGGCTTCATTAATGGCCCTGGGCATGGTGGGCACTAAGTCAGAGCACCCTTCCTTTCTACAGAGAATATAGCGCTGTCTACTTACTAAAGCTTTCTTTCTCTCTTTCTTTTTTTTTCTTTTCATCCTTACAATGGCTGTTGGCAGAAAGTTTTGAAACAGCTCATTACTGATTTCTAATTCAATAAGCTAAAAGGGTGAAGGGGAGGGCAACGTAGATTCAGATTTAACTATTATTTTTTAGAGTGCCTACTATGTGCTAGGCTCTGGGTTAGATGTTGCCATGACAACTTTCTAAGTTGGGAGATGTGAACCTGGCTTAGCAGCTAAAAGGCCAGCTCAGATACTGTAAGAAAATCATCAAAACTGGGAAATTTGAACCTAGATCTTCAGATTCCAAATGCATTGATCACTTTCCTACTTTTAATATCTGACTGCCAGCCAATGAGTTCACCCCTCCATTTCCTTCAAAATGAAGCTCTTAGAAAGAAGTGGTATCTTTTTCTTTCTGTCAACTTCAGGCAGCCCACATATCACCCAGCCAGGGCCCAGGTGAAAATGGAAGGTGTGGTCTTCTTACTATTGGTCTATCTTCACTCCTCCACTTGGGCTCAGCGTCCACTTCCTCCTGCCTGTCTTGGCTGAACTCCCTCTCTCTATCTTCTCCTCTGTCCTCTGCAAGTCTTGATTCTCTGCATGTCCTACAAATTAGCATTTAAGTTAGTTCAACTCTCTCCTGACTTGGAAAACACACACACACACACACACACACACACACACACACACACAGCCTCTTGTCCTACAAGCAAAAATCTACCTCACTGTTTTAGAAAATTTAGATAAACTCACATGGGTCAAGTACTTGGCATATAGTAAATGCACAATATGTCTGACCTGTTCTTCCACATGGATATTGTAACATATTGCATCTCTATCCTTATCTGCCTTGGATCTGCTTTCAGGATTAGGCACCATAAACCTTGCTTTAAGTCACTTTCTCTTCTTATCTCTCATGATAACCCCACTAGCTTGTTTTTCCTCTCCTTCTCTGGTTGCTCCTTCTCAGATTCCATTAATTAAATGTTAGATATCTTTGATGTTCTGACTTATACCCTCTCCTTCACTCATACTATATTCTCTTCCTTGTTCCTGTCATCATCTATTCCTATAATTAGTAATTTGACAGTGACTCCCCTTTAATTTTTTACCCCTGCATATATATATATATATATATGTGTGTGTGCGTGTGTGTGTGTGTATATGTATATACATGTGTATATATATATATATATATATATATATCTCCAAATTCATACTCTCAATACCTATTTTTGATAACTCAGAATCACTTCAAACTCAGCACTTTATATTAAAAAATCACTCAGGGGGTACCTGGGTGGCTCATTGGGTTAAGCCTTTGCCTTCAGCTCAGGTCATGGTTTCAGGGTCCTGGGATCAAGCCCTGCATCAGGCTTTCTGCTCAGCAGGGAGCCTGTTTCTCCCTCTCTCTCTGCCTGCCTCTCTGCCTCCTTGTGGTCCCTCTCTGTGTCAAATAAATACATAAAATCTTTTTAAAAAATCACTCAGAACACGAGGAATATAAGTCTCTATTCTGGAAAAGAGTAATTTTTGTTATATTTTAAATTAGGGGCAATAGGGATGGAGACAAAGGGATAGTTTCTAAAGATATTTAGCAGTGGAAGTTCAAGGTTTTAAGAGCTGATTATATGTAGGACTGGAGGAGAGAATATAAAATCCATAATGTAAATCTGCTGTCTTAAAGTTTGTAGAAGAGGATACAATAAACACAGAGGTAGATGAAGCTAAAAAGGTGGGCATAAGTCAGGTAATGAAGGGTCTTACAAGAATTTGGGTTTCATCCTCACTGCAAAGGGGAGCTATTGGAGAGTTTTAGACAAGGGAATGATATAATCAGATATGCCTTACAGAGAGCTTACTTTGATTGCTTTGTGGACTTACCGTATAGCTGGGTAAACAAAAGAGTTGCATATGAAAAAAATAACCAGAATCACTAATCATTAAGTTGTGCCAACATGATTAATGCAAGTAATAAATGTGGCTGAAGATAAGAGGAGGGAAATTCTCTTAGATTGCTAAAGAAGTCTTCATAAAGAAATAAAAATTGAGAATTTGAGTTAAGACTTGGATAATGCATTAGAGCTAAGCAGGGAAAAAATAGTAGAACTTTTCAGGCAGACAAAACTTCTATGGATATGGGTTACACACAAAATCTGAGATCTACCAGGAATTCTGTGATGGGAGAGTGGGCCCATCCATCCGCCTGGCACAGGGGATTTGCATGGAAGGAGAGCTTGAGAAAATACAGAGATGATAGCACCTGTGGGTGCCACTGACTCAAAACTACACAGGTCCTTTCCTGGGAGATACTTCAGGGTCCTGAACAAGGAGCTGGAATGAAAAATAGGTGCTTTAGGACAGTAAACATGGAGAAAGGAAAACACATAGTTAAGGCTAGAGGGATTGGAGACAGTCTTGAAGGTGTTGATGGGGTCTGAGGTCATGAGGCAGTAAACAAAGTTAGCTTTGAAGAAAATGGGATGAAACTGTTGGAAGTGGGAATATTAAGGAAGAATGAATTTCAGGACTTCCAGAACATGTGGCAAACATTATGGGCATTACTCCAGTTTTCTAATATCCCTTTAAGGTGTGAGTAGGAAATAAATTTGGCTCTGGTAGAATATAGCTCAGTGTCTCCATTCATGGTGAGGGCTGGCATTCTGCAAAGTAAATTGGGGTTATTCTTATTTGTAATTTTTCTTCTATTCTTGCACCAGAGTCTTTATCTTAGTCCCATATGCATGAAAATTTGGGAGGAACTGTTCAAAGATGACTGCAAATTTGGAAGTAAATCCATAAGTTTTGCCCAACATTTATTAAGAGTCTCATATAGAAAATGTTATGTGAAAGAACAACAATGAGGAAACATGGCTATTGTGATGGCAGAAATGTAAAAGTAGGTGGAAGAAGTTGGGCAGATGATGAAAGAAGATACACTTAAGTACAGTATGTAAGTAGGATTTAGAATCTTCTGCTAAGCAAGCCAAAATTAATCTCAGGGCACCAGAATATTTGACTGGATAAAATAACTTCTGAGAGGAATGCTTGGGTGGCTCAGTTGGTTGAGCAGCTGCCTTCGGCTCAGGTCATGATCCCAGCATCCTGGGATCGAGTCCCACATTGGGCTCCTTGCTCGGCAGGGAGCCTGCTTCTCCCTCTGCTTCTGCCTGCCACTCTGTCTGCCTGTGCTTGCTCTCTCTCTCTCTCTCTCTGACCAATAAATAAATAAAATCTTTAAAAAAATAACTTCTGAGAGCAGGTATTGCAGACAATCAAAAGCTGTTTGCTAGCTGATATTAACAAAGTGTTGTTATACTGTTTGATGGCTACCTTAATAACAAAGGGTGGGGAGCACTGGATCACAGATTGAGGAATAAGAACTCAGATCTGAAGATAGTTCTCATCGAAGCAAGGAGGTAAGAAATAGCATAGAATGAAGAGGCCAAGATCAATAGAAGGAAAGCAACAACTGGGGAGAGCCAAGAAGTAGTGGTATCTGGTTTTGGGTACCAGTCTAATAAACGCCAGGATCAAAAACAAACAGGCTATTACTTGCATCTTCTTTAACATATATGCCTACTTTTGTGAATGCGAGTGTTATTAGTGGTGATGTTAATGGGTAATGCAGGTCTGAATGCCGGGTTGTTCACAAGAGCAAATTTTGAGCAAATGCTCAAAATTTCAGAAAATTGCAGACTATATAGCCAATGTATAACTCTCCTCTGTGCAATGAATCTTTAAATGAGAATATATGGCAAAAAGAGTGATACTGGAACCAAAGTGAAAAAAATGTTTTCTTGCTTCATTATTAGAATTCAAACTCTCACCACCATGCCATCCCAAATGTCTGTAGAACCTGATGGCACCACTGAAAATGCAATCAGAAGAGATGTATCTCTTTTATGGAAATAATGTCATCTTTCTCAAACATCCTTGAAGTGAAAACAATACTAAAAAAGCAATAATCTGAGTTCCTGAATGCCTTGGGAGAAATTTCCTTTTCCTACCCTCTAAAGGAGGCCTGAGAAAGCACAAGAATCTGAGAATTCAGACAAATAGTGCAATTAGGGGAAATAGTATGCAAAGAAAAAGAGATAGGATACTGAAAATGAACTTCATACTTTTACCCAGGGCCAACCGCAATGTTTCTTTCTCTCAAAAATGTCTGGTTAAGAAGTCCCATTTAACAGATAGTGCTGGAACAACTGGATATCCACATGCAAAAAAAACAATCTATACACAGAGCTCACATTCTTTACCAAAATTAACTCAAAATAAATTACAAAACTAAGGCAAACTATAAAACCATAAAATTTTGTTTTATGTGAATATAGATAGAAGATAATGCAGGAGAGAATCTATATGATCACTATGACTATTACTTTTAGAATGACATCAAAGGCACAGTCTATGAAAGAAAAAATTGATAAGCTGGACCTCACTAAAATTATGAAAATTCTACTCTGCAAAAGATACTGCCCAGAGATCAAGAAGACAAGACACAGATTGGGAAAAAATATTTACAAAAGATACATAAAAGACAAAGGACTGATATCCAAAATAAGTAAAGAATTATTAAAAGTCAATAATAAGAAAGCAGGCAGCCTACTGAAAAATAAGTCAAGGACCTTATCAGAGATCTCACCAGAGAACATACACAGATGGCAAATGGGCATGTAAAAAGTTACTCCACATCGTATGTCATTACAAAAATTCAAATTAAAATAGGATACCACTACACACCTGTTAAAATGGCCAAAATCCAGAACAGTGACAACCCCAAATGCTAGTGAAGATGTGGACTAACAGTAACTCTCATTGCTGATAGCAATGCAAAATGGTACAGCCATGTTGGAAGACAATTTTGCACTTTCTTATAAAACTGAACATAATTTTTACCATATGATCCAGCAATCATGCTCTTTGGTATTTACCCAGAAGAGTTGATAACGTATGTCCACACAAAACCTTCACATGGATGTTTATAAAAGCTTTATTCATAATTGCCAAAACTTGGAAGCAACCAAGATGGCCTTCAATAGATGAATGTGTAAATAAACTATGGTACATCCAGACAATAAAATACTATTCCATACTAAAAAGAAATGAGCTATGTCATTCCATGAAAAGACATGGAGTAAACTTAAAAGCACATTACCAAGTGAAAGAAGCCAGTCTGAAAAGGCTACATGCTGTATAATTCTAAGATGACATTCTGGAAAAGGCAAAACTATGGAGACAGCAGAAAGATCAGTGGTGGCCAGAAGTTGTAGGAGAGGGAGGGACAAATGGGTGGAGCATGGAGGATATTTAGGGCAGTGACACTACTCTGTCTGATATCATAATAGTAGATACACTTCATTATGCATTTGTTGAAAAGCCCGCAGAGTATAACACCAAGAGTGAATCTTAATGTAAACTATGATTTTTGGGGGGTAATGATATGTGAACATAGACTCATCAGTTGTAACTAATGTACCACTCTGGTGGGAGATGTTGATAATTGGGGAGTTTATGCAAGTGGATATGCAATATCTCTGTACCTTTCTCTCAGTTTTACTATGAACCTAAAACTGCTCTAAAAAAAAAAAAAGTCTTAAAAAAAGAAGGCAGTTGATGCATTTTTCTTCTATTATTCCTTTTCCTAAGCTTTATGAGGGGGGTTAAGAGTTAAGGGAAACATTTCTCTTCTTTTTCTTAAGGTCATCATGTGATTCAGTGACCCTTGGAAACACCCATGCTCAGCACCACCCTAAAAAGCTTTATTTACAATGTATGGTTTGACCCTTATACAAAGACCAGGCCCTTAGTATTGTGGAAAGAGAAGATCTAGGTACTTATTTGTGGAAAACACTTCCCTAGGGCCCTGATAAAGGGCTTGGAAAGTTCCATTCCCAAGGGAAGAATTCTCAGAAAATTTGAAAAAAAAATTACATCTTTACATATCCTCCCCTATTTCTAATCATCACCTCTCTTCAGGGGCCAAAACACAGTTTTTGTGCTTTCTCTCTAAATAGTTAAACTCCAGACCAAAAAAAAAAATTTCACATGCACAAATTCAACTCTGCTGAGAAGGAGTCAAGGATACAACATAGAAAAACGTCTGGAAGCTCTCCTTGGAGACATGAACACCTAAGTCAGAGCAGTGTGGTGTGAGGGGAAAAGTGAGCCAATAGGGTAGACAGAGACCAACTTAATGTACCTGTGAGTCCACTGATTACCCAAATGAACTTGGTCAGTTCATTCAAAACTCCTCTCTGTATCTGGGGAGTTTACAAAAGGGTAGGATTTGATGATCCCTTCTAACTCTAACATTCTGTGATCTTTCTGTCTCTTTTTTAGGCTTTTTGAGATAATTCCATTGATGTTTAGGCCTGTAGGGAGTTTGAGGGATTAATCAATATCCGTTTCATTCTGGAACCATTCCAGCTAAGCTCGGAAAAAGAAAGCAAGCAGTTCAATCTGCTTGTGTGTATCTGTAACATAGATACCCATAGGTCCGTAGACACAAATCTTAGGCCTAATTGTAATTATGCACAGACTTATATATGAAAGAAAATATAGCATTAGAGATTTGAGATGAGTGATAGTCATCTTTTTTGTGCTGCCGAAACTGTTATTTTCCTTTTAGCAAAGTTACTTTCCAATCCTTTTTTTTCTTTTTCTTCTTCTTTTTTTTGATATTAAAATGTATCATACTTACTATCAGACACATAGTACATATGCTTTCATATACATTATCCTATTTACTTTTATAAGGACTCCATAAAGAAAACAATAGAAGATAGTATTTTCTATATTTAACAAAAGAAGAAACCAAAACCCTGATAGGATAAGAGATTTAGCTCTACTCACACAACTACAAAGATAAAGAACCTAAACTTGAGCCCCTCCCTTTCTGATGTATGATCCTTATACTTGCTGCAAAAAGTAAAACAGAATTTTTAAACAATTATATATTTAAAGTGCATCTCCTCTGGCTCTGTAAACTTACAAAATCATACTGATGTGATGGAAGGGAAAAAAACAAACAAACAAACAAACAAAAACAAACTCTTGCTTTCTTCCCATTCAAGTTTAAGAGAAAAAAAAGCCTTCAAAGTACAAGAAAAGCTGGGATACTGGTTTGACATGCAGATAAATTAAATATTTTTCTTGTTAAAGTCCAGTGAAGTGGTTGCTTTGTGGGCAATAAATTCGTCATGAGTCTCCACAGAACTCTGCTCAGCACAGCATCCCGGGATTAGCTGTGGAGCGAGCATCATGGCATGGCATCTTTTATTTTAAAAGGCAAAATGTACACCATCCTTGTATTTTAAACCACTTTTCCTTCTCTTCCCACTAACTCTCCTCCTCTCTAAAATATAAGTATCAGGGGTGCCTGGGTGGCTCAGTGGGTTAAGGCCTCTGCCTTCAGCTCAGGTCATGGTCCCAGGGTCCTGGGATCGAGCCCCGCATCAGGCTCTCTGCTCAGCGGAGAGCCTGCTTCCTCCTCTCTCTCTGCCTGCCTCTCTGCCTGCTTGTGATCTCTGTCTGTCCAATAAATGAATAAAATCTTTAAAATAAAATAAAATTACGTATCAGTTAGGATTCTCTAGAGAAACAGAACCAATAGTATCTACTTATCTGTCTGCCTATCTATTTATCGATCTATCTACGGAGAGATTAATTCTAGGGAATTTGTTCATGCAGTTATGGAGCCGAGTAAGTCACACCATCTCCAGGGTGAGTTGGCAAGTTGAAGACCCAGGAGAAGTGATTGTGTCATATGAGTTCAAGTATAAAGATCTAGGAAGTCAGAGAGCCAATAGTGTAGTTCTAGTCTGAAGACCATCAGGCTTGAAACCAAGAAACCTTGAAACCTAGAAACAACACACCAGTTCAAGTCCAAAGGGGGAAAAAAATTATGATGCCCCAGTTCAAAGGCAGTCAAGCAGGAAGAATTCTCTGTTACTTTGGGAAGAGTAAAGCTTTTACTTCTAGTCAGACCTTCAACTGATTGGATGAGGGCTACCCACATAAGATGGGTGAATCTACTTTTCTCAGTTTGCTGATTTAAATGTTGATCACATCCAAAACACCCTCCCAGAAACATCCAGCATCATGTTTGACAAAGTATTAGGGCACCCTGTGGCCTGGTCATGTTAAAACACAAAATTAACCATCATAATTTACTTAGTGAGGGAAACCTATTGCTGATTGCCTGAGCTATAACATGTCAGCAGGAGAATTGATCGAACTTTAAGTTATCCTACTCTGTAAGTAGAGAAAACTCTAGAAAGTTTCAAGAAACAGGGTAAGCCTCCACACACTGTACTTTTATCTTCCTTCTCATAGTCATTATTATGAGCTGAAATTTGTAGAAGTTCACTTGTTCATTAGAACAGAAAGGAAAAAACACGGTAACAGTGACTTAAAATAACTTTTGCCTACAGTAGCTTCAAAGGATCTTTTTCAAAAGCATATTTGAAAAGTCCAGGGGAAAAATGTTAATCTATCTAGTTCCTATACACAAAAAAGTAAAATTTGAGGTGGGTGCTTTTCAGAATATAATTCTACTATTATTAAGGTAAAAGAATCCATAAACTTCTGGGACTCTTAGACTGTATTCAGAGGGTCTGCAATGTCCCTTTAAAAAGCATGCAGAAATTTTTATGTCAGGAATTTATTTTTAGGGGATAATTTATTACTTTAGTCAGATTTTCTTTCTTTTTCTTCTTCTTCTTCTCCTTTTTTTTTTTTAAGTTTGAGGCTTAAACTCACAATCCTGAGGTCAAGTCCTGAGCTGAGATGAAAAGTCAGATGCTTAACCAACTGAGCTACCCAGACACCCCTTTAGTCATATTTTCTAAGGAGAGTGTACCACATCCCCAGAAGATAATATTTAAAATTTTCTATCCAGTGGTGAAGAATAGGAATAAGACATGGAGTCTGAATAGGGGGTAGCATGTGGTGATGGTAACTCAAATAGGGCATAGTCTGAAGAGATTATCTAAAACAACCTTGACTTTTGAGACTATCTGTGCTCAAATGTCATAGGACAGCAAAGAGTAGAGTGCCAAAGCAAAATGGAGCCTCTAAATATCTGTGGTCGGGATGCCTGGGTGGCTCAGTTGGTTAAGCGGCTACCTTCAGCTCAGGTCATGATCCCAGCGTCCTGGGATCGAGTCCCACATCAGGCTCCTTGCTCGGCAGGGAGCCTGCTTCTCCCTCTGCCTCTGCCTGCCACTCTGTCTGCCTGTGCTCGCTTGCTCTCTCTCCCTCTCTCTCTGACAAATAAATAAATTTTAAAAAAAATTAAATATTTGTGGTCTATGAGGCACTGGGAGGGAACCTATACTCCAATTCTTGAAACTGCTTCTTGTCCACACTACCCTCTCCACATTATGCTCACCCTGCACCCACGAGAAACAGAAAGAATCCCTCAGAAACCAAGCAAACACACAGTCAACCCCTCTGAGAGCAGGCTGTGAGAGCACTCGCTGAACTGTATTCCTCTGTTTCTTAATAGCTGGGCCACTAAAGTAAGGAAAATTAGCTCTGTAAGCCTCAGTTTCTTTGGTTAAACATGGAGATAATTTAAGTTTCTTCCTCAGATGGTTATTGTGGGCATAAATGAAATAGTACACAAAAGGGATGTATCATAACAGTTAGAGACAGTAGGTAGAATGTGCTCATTAACCTCCATTCCCTGCTGAAACCACACTAAAGTGACAAAAAAAAGAATCTTTAAAAAATATACAAACTCACAAAGAGAACAAAGAAAAGAAAACATTAGCAATAACATTTTGGAAGCTGGGAAAGTCGATAGATATTAAATAATGTATGAAACCTCCAAAAGCTGAGTTCAAAACTGGCAGCACCTAGGTCAAAGAAGCAATTCGATTTACACTGGATAAACCCTAAAACATGCCAGAATTGGCCGCACTCTGGCAGAATCATTAAAAATTTCAAGAATTGGTGGTATCTCTGGGAGGGGGTTTATATAGGCCTTAAAATAAGAAAAGCAGAAAAAAGGGTGTTTAGAAGTCACTTCTCCATCTACTCAGTTTCATCTCTCTGAGTCCTGGGAATACTTCAGTGTTGGTTATCACAATGACTAAGGGGGGGCTTCTGGCATTCAGTGAACTTGGATCGATGATGATCTATTTCTGCACTATATGCAGCACAACAAAGAATCGTCCAGCCCAAAATATCAACCAACCTCTCTCACTGCAAAACATTGATTTACAGTCTTCCCAGATTCCATCTCCTACTTGCCTAGGCGACTAAGTACCACCTCTCACCCCATCAGAAGATTGGAATTTTATGCTCTGAAGAGGGTGCTCAGTGATCTCTAGACTAGACAATGTCAATCACAGCTGTGGAAGGGTATACCACTTTGCACACCATGATGTTGGGGACTATTGAAACATAACCACCAGAATTTCAGTCAGTTTGCTATCTTACAGGCAGAAGAAATCAAGAGATTTCTCTGGAGAATATGACTAGCTCAAGGGAAAAGTTCTAAATGTGCTGACATAGATGATTGCTCAGTGAAACAGACAAACTAGATTACCCTGACTGAATATTACAGTTGATGATTCCCACCCAAGAATTCAGAGCTTCCAATAAATCTCTTAGTTTACACTCATAAATTCAAGTAGACAGCAAACAATAACCGGGAGAGAAGCCAGAACAAATAAACAAATAAGAACAAATGGGTGGAAAAAGAGACAATCTAGGAAAAATAAGTTTCTGAAAAAAAAAATCTTCAATATCCATATAGAGGAGGAAGAAGTTCAGTGTCCAAGTGATTGTAGAGAGAGAGATAATATAGGAAATAATAGGATAATTTGAAAAAAAATTAATAAAACAAATATGAACTTTAAGGAATGGAAATTATAATAAGAGAAATGAAAAATGTAATAAAAAGATTGAAAGGTAAATTTGGGGGAAAAAAAGCAGAAAGAAGAGCAAAAGACTGAGATGAAAAATATTAGAGAAACAACCTGAACATTGGTACAGGAGTTCCAATGTCTGCATAGCAGAGCTTAAGAGAGAATGAGCAGAAGAACAGAGAAAGGAATTAAAACAAGAAACAAAAAACAAAACAAAGGAAAACCTCTGGAGTCATTCTTAAAACCAAGGAAACTGGGTGCCTGGGTGGCTCAGTGGGTTAAGCCTCTGCCTTCAGCTCAGGTCATGATCTCAGGGTTCTGGTATCAAGTCCCGCATCGGGCTCTCTGTTCAGCAGGGAGCCTGCTTCCCCTCTTTCTCTGCCTGTCTCTCTGCCTACTTGTGATCTCTCTCTGTCAAATAAATAAATAAAATCTTTAAAAAAACAAAAAACAAGGAAACTGAGTAGCCATATTGAAAGAGCCTATAAAGCGTCAACGAAAATGGATGAAAATAGATCTATACAAAAACATGGCATCTTGAATTGTAGGACAACAGGGGCAAGCAGGTTATTTTTAAGCTTCCAAAGTCAAATTGGCATCCTATTTCTTAAAATGAAACAAACAAAAGGAAACTGAAACAAGAAAATGGAAAAATGTTTTCAAAATTCCGAGATAAAATTATGTCCAACCTAAATACTATACCTAGTCACTATCAACCAAGAGTGAAGGTAGAATAAAGACCTTTTAGGCATGTGAGACACAAAACCTTCCCCCCTAAGTGCATGGTCTTGTCAGCATGACACACTTTGCCAAAAACAAGAAAATAAACTAAAGATGGAGATGCAGCATAAAGGAAAAACAGGTTCTGACCCAGGAGAGAGGCCAAGAAAACCCCCCATGCAATGGCAACAGGGAAATTCCAAAAGACAGCTGGACAGCAATTCTAGAGGGTAATCAACTGAGATTGAAGCAAGTCAGGAGATGCCCACAAACATTATTTTGAGAAGGGATCTTCATATACTGGAATATAATTTCAACAAAAGGAGAGAAACATGGAATAAATTAGTGAAAATTAATAGAAAACTATAATTAAAAAAAGAAACTGGGAAATTATTGACTTAAGGGAAAACAAGAAGTGATTTTATAGGTTAATTATTAAATATAGATTTAATCCAAATTATCACATAATCATTTTTGGATGATGGAGATATAAGAAGAGTACATATATTTGAGGGCAAAATGGGGTGAGAAAGACCATGTTAATGTCTCATCTTTCTAAAGAATTACAAAGTAACTATATAAGCATATTATTTAGAGATATAAAGAAAATTGTAAATAGGTCTATAAAAGACCCAAAAGTCACTTCCTTTGGGTAACAGAAAATATGAGGAGGAAGGAGGGGTCAGAAAACTGCTTTTTTAAATGACATATTCTATAAAACTTTGGGGAATGTTTATTGGGATTTTTAAAATAAAAAGTAGAAGCATGTGTAACATTGATAAAATAAAAATTAAGTTTAAAAAATTTATAGTATAGCATAGTGCCAACACATTGTAAACTGTCAATATTATTCCTCATGATATGAATAATTAAAGAACTGTAAGGGTTTGTTTTCTTAAGCACCTTAAATTTTCTTTTTTGGTACTACTTATATTATCCATTTTCTCAGTAAACTGTTTTTTCCACAGCAAAGATGTATATTCCAATATACCATTGTTTGAATTATCACAAAATCCCACAGACTGAGATTAAATTAATATGTTTGATAGTTTGATACTTTATATACAGTTAAAATGTTGAATTAATTGTGTGTGTGTGTGTGTGTATGTGTGTGTGGTGAAAGAATAAGGAAGATATGCAAGTAAATATTGAGCTAAACCAAAGTGTAATGTAAACCATTACCATATGTAAATTAGGTTCATTTATTAAGAATATCACCAGAGAATGGTTAAGATCTAACAATATTTTAGTACATCCAAATGTGAAATAATGTTTATCTCATTTAATCTTACATTCTATTTTAATGACCACTATTCTTATTTAAGCATAGTGTTTACCAATAATATTATCAGGTTATAACTATTGAGTGGTTTCCATATATAAAACCCTATGTCAGTGCTTCCTCTAAATTACCTCATTTAAACTATTTTTTAAATGAGTAAACTAAGATTCAAGAAGGCTGGGTAATTCATCTATGCTCAAAGCTAACACAGGATGCAACCTGTTTCATAATCATTATTTGGACCCTGTGTTCTTTAGTTCTATGTATGTTTCCTCTGCTATAATTAACTTTTTAATCTTATCTTCTGGGGAACAAAAATGAGTGTTCAGTGGACTCTTTTGTCCCAAACAAGAGTGTGGAAATGGTTTCAAGGACATACAGAGTGAATCCAGTAAGAAAGCTGGGAAGCATAATTATAAGAATTATATCTAATTCCTTAATCTTTGTAACTTTTTCATCACGATTGTCCTAAGGATCAGAGTGGAATGAGGGCTGCTGAGGAGACGGGGTATCATTGCACAGTTAGATTTGTTTATTGAAGTGAATGTTGACCTCATCAAAGTGATGACATTAAGACACTGGTAGAGAATAAATTGATAAATCCTGAAGAAACTGATACATCCTCATTCGTTTTTCATAGTTCTGATTTCTCCCTTACTGTCTAGATGCATCAGGATGGCCAACGACCAAAGGTAGCTGACAGCAGTTAGATTACTCTTGGTTTTGGAGTGGCTCTTCTGAGATGGATACTCTGTGACTGGTATTAATATGTATCAGGAAGATACTCACAACTTGGGACCACATACATAGGTCTTTCCTCATTCCTCTACCTCAGACTGTCTTTTCCTTGCTCTTCTAATCTTTCTCCTTTCGGTTCTCTGACTCCAACCAGTCAAGTCATTTGCTACTGCCCATCTTTCTACACATGGTGAGTTGCCAGTTGCACCACACTAACCTCTGACTAGTGGGGCGATTCCACTCATCATTGTTCTTCTGGCAGCCCATGAGGAGAAATGTATGGCAGTTACAATCTACTTAGGATTTGTGCTCATATACTGAGCCAATCAACCTATGAAATAAATAGCCTTTCCCCTCTCATGTTAGCTGGTCATATGGGTTCATCTTCATACCATCATAGGTGTGTGCTGAGGAAGAGGCTCTGGTGCAACCATATTGGATGACACAGTGTCTGGGACACCTACTGAAGCAGCTTGCTTGTGACCTCCACACTTCCCTATGATTTATCCTAGATGTACTACTCTTCTCTTAAAATGGTTCACTGTTGATAATGTTCCATCTTACTAGTTGGTGGTATATAGAATCAAGCTCTTAATGGGCACTCCTGGTTCCAAGCCCACTTCATAACACATGGTCAAATTGTTGATCTCCTGCCTCATATCAAGCCAGCTTTCTGAAAGGCGTAAATTTGTCTGGTACAGCTGATATGGTCTTTCTCCAGAAACCTAGTGAGCTACATTGTGATTCTTCTGCTAGAGCTTTCCATATACACCAAACAGCATCTATTTCCACCAGAAATATTGTTCATACCATAGGTTGCATAATCCTTTCCAATTCTGGAATGCACCAAAACTGACATCCTTTAGTGTCATCTGATATACATGTCAAAGAAATATTCCCAAGTGCGGAAAATGTTCCTAGAACCCAAAAAGACCTTCCAGATATTATGTCTTCTTGTTAGTATGGGGGCAGTGAGGAATGTTATGATGTCTCGTGCCCTAGAATATTGGACCCCAGAGACTTTATCGATGTGGCAAGTCTCCGAATCCTAGAAAGGCCTACAGTTAAGAACTGTAAAGAATGTTTAAGATATTATCCTAATGTTAAGACTTTATCCTATTTTCAAGCAAATTGTGACAGCTTTATAGATGCTGGGTAAAGATGCAAAACTCTTGGATCAGAGGTGAAGAATCATGTTGCTCACCACATAGCATGAATATGGTGTTTGTCTCAGTTTTCTTTGCCACAAAAACCTATTAGAGTGACATGAAGGGACCCAGGTAAACTCTGCAAATACAGTAGGTTTGCATCACAGCTGAGGTACCTAAGTTAGTGAACTGAAATCTTTGAGACTGAGTAGTAAGCTTGCCTTACTTACGTCCAGAAGGGGACTGTCTATATTACCATGGACAGTTTGTTTACTGTTTATTTATCTAAAGGTTTACAAACCTACCTTATATTTTGAGGGAGAGAGACACTATATTTTGCCAGTCTCATTGGTACACAAAGATTCTTGAAAAGATAGCCTGGTACAAATGCAATCAGTGCCTTTGCTTGGAAACAAACAGAAATTCTAGAGACCATGGAGAGTTGTCTCCCAAAAGGACTTCCGTATACTCACAGCTTCTTGTTCATCTGGTCTGATCTCTTTGGAGAAAGACTCAAGACATCATTACCACATATATTTCCCATGGTGTTATAGGGTTGTTTTCCCTAGAGATCCAGTTTCTCTTCCAGTTAATGGATTACAGAAGAAACAAAGTGGATGAAGTCTGGAATTTGGGTAAGGGAATCATGATTTTTTATTGAGGCAGCAGCCCTTACCTTTCTGATGATCCAGACTTGATTTTATCTTTTTGTATGCATTAAGCAATATTTTTGTTGGCAGTCTATCTTGCCCATAGGGATATCTTACTCTGTGAAACATCTCTGTAGTTCTCTACAGGTATAGATTTTCTGGCTGTCACTATGGCTTTGTTGCTTAGTATAATAATTGCATCCACTTGTCTTCTTACTGTTGAACACTGAAGCTTGACATTTACTATATGGGGATATTGCCAAACTCATTTTTAGCAAGCTTCCTGTATATTAGCATCTCCAACCATCATCTATGAGCTTCTCAGTGGTGCTGGATCACTTTCACCAGTATACTCCTCACCAGGGTTTCTCCCTGTGTCCTCCTGCAGAATATGAACATCTTAGTCTTTCTACCTTTATACAGAATATCAAATCTCTGAGCCTACTCATCCCTTCTTCACCCATCTGGCCACACTAGTTTTGTCATTCCTACATCATTTATTTTGGGCATTTCTTTTTCCAAATTTCCAAAGACAATCCTAGCAATATGTTAGCACGGTGTCCCAGGATCCTTTCTAAGATGTTAAACCTTAAATTATGGAAGCATGATCCTATTCAATAAGGTCTCAATTATCCAAATTCAGGCTCCATCCCTCCAGAATTATCACCCTCAGGATCTGTCCCACACATACTTTCCTAACACATACTTGCCTGCATATGGAGGTTAGGTTTTTCAGCTTCTTCAAGGTAAGATCCCTTTCCTCTCCTAGAAGTCCCAACTGTTCTCTAAATAGGTTGTAAGAACTTGTCTTTCATGACAGAAAATTCTGCATCATCGTTAGGCAGGTGAGGAGTGTCAACCTTTAACATAGAGTAGCGGACCACTTCTAAAGTCCAGAATATTCAAAGGAATTGGGGGATTCAAGTTTGTGTACCTCAACTCAGACATCCCCATTCTCTTCTCATGGACCCACTACTCCCATTAGGTTGAGAATTCAACTCTGCCATGCTTATAATTAAGTCTTAGGCCTCATTCTCACTCTTTTCAGCTGTTATGACAAGGATGCTGTCTGGGATTTATGCTTAGCCTTTGGTGATGAATCACCCTTAGCCTTTCCTAATCTTTCTCCAAGACATAAATATTTCTCAGCATCGCCATTAAATTCTGTAACTCTTATAATTATCATTTCCCTATAATTTCCAAACACAGCGGATTCATTCCTTCCTATTGATATACAACCTTGGTTTGACATGTATGGAAGTTTTAACAATTGCTGTATTACTACCATACCAGAAGTCACCAATGCTCCAGAGGCCAACAGAGCTCCTATGACTACTCTAATTGGTTGAGTTCTCATTGCCAGATTACCTGAGCTCCAAAATCTCATTTTCACAAGGACCTTCTTTTTAAGTCACTCCTGGTACCAACTATCATAGATTGCCTTTTAAGGAAACAGACTCTCAGCTGGAGATTTGCATATAAAGTTTATTGGAGAGCATTATCAGGATCCAATTCTCACAGGTAAGTGAAGGAACAGTATTTGACAAAAGCTGGCCTGTTCATTATTAGAAAAGGCTTTAGCTGAAACTGTGGAGAACTCTGAGAGATAGGATTGCTCGATAGAGTTGTTCAGATTTTCAGGCAAATGAGGTAGACTTTGACCAGTTATTGGACACATTCAACCAACAGGAAAGGGACAAGACTTTGGGTGAACTGGTCTCTTCAGACAAGGGCCATCCATGGAGTGAGTCTCAGCTTAAAACTGCCAATCCTTGATTCCCCCAGCATCTGTGGAAGTGAGTGCTTCATTCCTGAAGGGAAAAATCTGAACAACACAACACCACATCTAAAATTGCATCATTTAATCATATTCTATAACCTACAAGAAAAACAAACATTGCAGACATACACTATTGGATGAATTCCATGTTCCTTTAAAACTCCATATCTCTGCTTTATATCCCAGATTCCATGTCCTCTGTTGTCAAAGGATTTTTCTCCTTAATGATTCTTCCTACTTTAGCACCACCACTTAATTCCAATTCTTTATCTCTAATGACTATATTATTCCATGAGCTACAAACATATTCTAGTATCTTCTCTTTTCTGTCAGTAATGGAGTAAAGAAAAAAGAGAGACAAAGAGAAAGAGAGTGAAATACAATGACAAAATGAAAAATGAAAAACTCACATACATCCCTTTCAGTCATTTCCACATTTCTCTACTAAATTCTTAAAAGATTTATCTAAAATCTATCTTCTTTTTCTCCTCTTCTCTCTTAATAACTTCTTTACTCAACCTACTATAAAAATATGATGCCCCTTCATAACACTGAAACTGCTCTTAAGAAGGTCTCTGACAACTAACCTATTGCCTATATCAATGCCTATTTGTCTTTACTTACTTTAATTAATGTCTCAATTAAAATTGTTAACCACTCTCTGGAGCGTCTGGGCAGCACAGTTGGTTAGGCATTGGACTCTTGATTTCAGCTCAGGTTATAATTCAGGGCCCTGAATGTGAGTCCCACATCAGGCTCTGCCCTCGGCACCAAGTCGCTTGAGATTCTCTCTCCCTCTGCCCCTCCCCTCAACTCACATCCTCCCTCTCTCTCTCAAAAACAAATAAACAGATCTTTTTTAAAAATAAAATATTTAACCCCTCTCTTCTTAAAAAAAAATTTTTCTCTCCAATCAGTGACAATACATTCTCCTGGTTTTCCTTACTTCTTAATGACTAATTTTTAGAATTTACTTTCCTGGATATTCCTCTTGCAAAGGACCACTAAATGTTGGAATGTCCCAGAACTTAGTCTTGACATCCTTCCATTTAATATGTACATTCATTTTTTTAGAAATATCATCTAACTATAAGGCTTTAAATACCCTCTATATACTTTTAACACCCATATCCCTATATCTAGATCTGACAGTTCCTCTAAATTACAAAACTTTAAATTACTAAATTACAAAAATTGTTCCTTTATGTACTTGGTATCTGAACTTAGGTGTCTACCTCAAATTCAAACACAGCTAAAACAGAACCGTTGTAATCCATACAACTGTTCTTTTTTTTTAAATGTCTTATGTAGCTTAAGCCAAAGTATAATTGTCTTTCTTTATTCCAACCTTTCTTTTATCTCCCATAATGTCCAATTTACCATTACCAAGACCAACTGATTTTTTGCCTCTAAATTAAAACTTAATATCTCCACATTTTTTTGTCTATTTTCTGTATAACAATCTTTGTTCAAATCATTACCATCTCTTGGACTATTTTGATTAGACTTTGTTGGTCAATTTTGCTCCCTTCTGTAAATTATGCCATAAACAAAGCCAAGATCATTTTGGAATTGTAAATCAGAGAATGTTTTTTCTCTGCTTAAAATCTTCCAATACCATTTATCTGCAATTAGAATAAAATATGAACTCATATTTTGGAACACACAGGTCAATATGATAAGGTGATGTCTATCTTTTCCTTATCATCTTATGCCTTATTTCCTTATCATCTTGTGCCTTATTTCCTCCGTATTGGCTCCTTTCCAATCAGAGCCATGCTGGCCTGTAGTCAGTTCTTAGATCACCCCATGCTTGTTCTTTCCTAGGGCCACTGCATTGGCTATGTCATCTGTTTTGGATGACTTTTCAATTTTGACCACCACCAGCTCTTAAAATCTTATAATATAATAACTGAATATGTCATATTTCTGAGGTAAGGGATGATATTTTTTTTCTTTCTGCTATTACACTGCCTTGCAAGTAAGTATGCTTAACAAATATTTGCTTAAAAACTAAATGACTATATAAACTCACAAAATTTATCCAAAGTTCACTTGGTTTTTTTTTTTTTTTAGATACTCACGGTAAAGTTTTGATCATTTTTCTGCCAACATGATAAATGAATTTTCTCTTTCACTATAGTGGAATTAATCCCTACTAGACTAAAGGTGATGTAGGTAGCAACTGTGAAGTCTGGATGTACACATATACATGTGTGCATGTGCACACACACACACACATACACACACACGCACACAAACACAATCCCTGCAATTTAACAGTTTTGGGTAGAGATTTAAAATTTTGAAGAAGGGACCAGCACCAGGTATTTCTTGTTAATATGGCTGCAGAATTTGAGAAAAACTGCTTTTGCTGAAAGGCATAGGATAACTGATATTCCTTTTAAAATCCTGATAACTTGGGGGGCGCCTGGGTGGCTCAGTGGGTTAGGGCCTCTGCCTTTGGCTCAGGTCATGGTCCCAGGGTCCTGGGATCGAGCCCCACGTTGGGCTCTCTGCTCGGCAGGGAGCCTGCTTCCCCCTCTCTCTCTGCCTGCCTCTCTGCCTGCCTCTCTGCCTACTTGTAATCTCTGTCTGTCAAATAAATAAATAAAATCTTTAAAAAAAAAAAATCCTGATAACTTGGTATTGGCACAAAGCAGAGGACAAAACCCAGAGCAACAGCAGAAAATAAAAAGAAATCTTAGGATGAGGGAATTAGAGAAGGATAGCTCAAAAGTGTGTGTATGAACCCTAGCCCAATATCTAACTGAATCTTGAACCAGGCATGTGGGAGCAGAAAATCAGCTCTCCACAGAGGCCGTAAAGTAAGAGAACTGCAATTTGAGCAGCACCCCCCTGCAAACAAGACAGAGTTTGCAGTTTGAGACTAACCAAGTTAATTGTCTTCTGAAACAAAAAATGAAAACATACACATCTGCTGGAGGAATGTAACATAATCCACCTTCTCAACAAAATAACATTTAATAATGTCCAGGATCCAATTCTGAATTACTTAACATATGAATACAAAGAAATAAGAAATTGTGGTTCATATCAAGTGAAAGGATAATCAACAAAAGCCAACCCTAGTTGACACAGATGTTGGAATTATCAAACCAGGGTTTAATAGAAGCTATTATAATTTTATTCCCTGGCATATAAGAAGATATGTTCTAATAAATTAAAAAGGAAGAAACCACAAAAGAGAAGTGACAAATATATATTAAATATTAATATATAAGTATATTAATAATATATAATATTAAATGATTAAATGTATAATAAAGTAGTGAAAATTTTAGAAACAAAATAGAAGTTAAAATTGACCAGATTGTGGAATAGACATGACAGAGCAAAGAACAGTAAACTAGAAGGCAGCCTAGTAGAAATTATACAATCTTAAGTAGTGAATAAAGATATAGAAAAAAATTTTTCAAGAGTTCAAGGCACTGTGGAGAAATATTTAAAGTTCAACACATGTATTCCTGAAATAAGGAGAGGAAGTATAGGGGAAAGAAATAGCCAAATAAATAATGAACCCAAACAGCTCCATTTGGGGAAAGAGCAGAAATTTTCAAATGCACAAAGATTAGATAAACTCAAGAGTAATATATATAAAGAAAACCACACTTAAATATATCATAGTAAAACTGATAGAAATAAAAAAGAGACAAGTATCTTAAAAATATCCAGAGAAAAACAACATATTATATACAGTTAAACATCAACTGAAATCACTGTGAATTTTCCATTGGAAAGAATGGGCACCAGAGTAGAATGAGACAGAGTAATTAAGGTGCTGATAGAAGAAAAATATAATAAAAAATTTGCCAATCCAGAATTTTATATCTAGTGAAAATATCATTTAAGAAGTAAGACACCTTTAGATAAAACTTATAGGATTCATTGCAAGTATATCTGCACTGTAAGAAATGTGAACAGAAAATCTTTAGGCTAAAAGAGAAATAATACAGGAAAGAAAAAAATCTCCAGGAGAATGAAAGCATAGTTAAATGAGTAAATATATTTCTAAAACAACTTTTCTCTTTATTTTAAATTCTAATTACTATAATTGTTTTATATATATATATATACATATATATATATGCACACACACTATTATATAACATTATCTATCATTGTATTGTATATATATAAAACTTTCTTGTGACATTTATAATGAAGATAGATACAATACAAATGAAAACTATAGCAAAAGGGGAGGAGAAGTAAACAAGTTAAATGTTTCAATATTTCTGTTGAGGTGGTACAATATTCAAGCAAATCAGAATGTAAGAGTTAAAGATGCATACTGTAATATCTACAGCAACTATTAGAAAGAATGCAAACAGTTATATCTAAAAAGATAGAAAAATTAAATACAATTCTGAAAAATATTTATTTATCTCAAGAGAAGGTAGAAAAAGGGCTGCAAATGAACAACAGCAACAAAATACAGAGGACAATAGGGAAACTAATAATAAAAGTATAGACCAAAATTCAACCATACCAGTAATTGCACTGCATATGCTATGCAGCTGTGAGCCTGAGAATATTGGAGTGGCTGTATTAATTAATTAAAACAAACTTCAAGACAAAGAATATTATCAGAGGTAAAAAGGGATACGTCATAATGATGAAGGGTCAATTTATCCGAAAGACATAACAATCATAAATACCTATGAACGAAATAACAGTGCTTAAAAATACATGAAGTATAAAGGGACAGAACTAAAAGAAAAACAGACAATTCAACAACTATAGTAGATGATGTGAACACCTTTATTTTAGCAATTAATAGAAAAATCAGACACAGGCAGTAAAGTACAAAAATGATTTAAACAGTATGAAACACCTTGTCCTCATTGGTGTTTATGGAACACTACACCTAAACAGCTGCAGTGAACACACTGTCTTCCAGCATACATAGTACATTTGTTGAGATTAGCCATATGTCCATACTGGGCAGATAAATTTTCCTTTAAGATAATTAAATATTGGGAGTGAGAAGATTAACAGTATGAAGAACTGAACAAAAAGTGACAACATGGATGTGAAACAAAATAAAAGAGTTTGGGAGTGAAGAGTGAGCAAAAAGAAAGTTGAGCTTATAGATATAAACATGAATTCATCTAAGTCAGTTTTTGTCTGTTTCCCATGTTGAAAGAAGACCCTTAAAATAAGTACATTAAATACACAAAATAACTAGTCAGTAAAGCAAATATGTTTTCTTATGATCACTGACTTTAAGAGGACACGGTATTTTTTTCCCCCCACACATTTAGAGGATATATTTTATTCACCTAAACTGTCCAGTGCTTTTTCCTTAAGTTACTCTCTAACATAGCGCTAAGAGACTCAAGTTATTTGGGATTTATTTGTCAAGTAGACATACATTCCAGCATCTTTCAAAGAGTAGAACAGCCCCAAAGTTTAGACAGACTGACATTACTTGTCTGCACCTGCTATTTTTCTCCCTAAGTCTTCCCTTCTATTTGGAAGTTCTCACTTTGCTGTGTGGAAATCACAACAGAGGAACAAATATAAACCGTGTCAGCCAAGAGGACAACTTAAAAAAAAATTTTTTTAATGAGAAGGCAATCAGAAAATGTTTGTGAAGTGTGTTTATAATCTTAATTAGAGCATTTGCTACCAAGAACATCATAACATGACTGATGAGGAGGGCTTTGAGATTAATGGCAACAAGCTTTTCTACAGATTTCAGAATTCTCCTGCTGAGCAAGGCATTGCACAGGTACTTTGGAAAAGTGAAGGTGTAGTTGTGCCCCATTTTTTTTCCATCAGCTCCACAGATAATAGGTAACTGCTTATGTCTGATCAAGACACATTACATGTACTTATAATAGTAATTGGGTGGATGATCCCTTTGTGATAAATAAAGGCATCAGCCAATAACTGGATTAGTTTTCTTCAACTGCAGATAGGTAGATGAAAGATGGATGGCATAGATAGATAGATAGATAGATAGATTATAGATAGGTAGCCATTATTAATAGAAAAAACACATATAATGATAGGCTTGTTCTCTCAACTCCTTCTCACAAAGACTTTTACCAAGCCCTGACCCAAGATATATTCCAGAGGAATTCCTGGGTTTGATTGCTCAAGGTATATGCAAGAGTGTGGCTGTCTGTGTAATTAAGGGAGGGAACAGGTAGAGTAAAACATACTCTGATTTGGATTGCATTCTTTTCAAAGGTTTTTAAAGCAACTTCACTAGAGCCTCTGGTATAAAAGCATAATGTCTGTAGCAGACTTGGTGTAAACTCAGACACCAAGACCCACACTGTGTGTCCTGGCATGTGTGTGTGCCACAGTGTATCAATTTTTATTTATTACCTTAAAAATCACCCTGAAACTAAGTGATTTAAATAACAGCCATTTTAATGTATTATAATTCTGTGGGTTAGCCATTTAGTCTGGGTCCAGCTGGGATTTTCTTCTGCTGGGATTTTCTGGGATCATTTATGTGGCCACAGTCTACTGGCAGGCAGCTCTGTTATGGGGGCAGGGGGGCAGGCTTAAGGAGACTCAGTTCTGCTTCATCCTCCACAAGCTAGACCAAGCTTCTTCACCTGACAATACCACATTTCAAAAGGAATAGAGAAGGGCTAGAAGATTATTATGGCCTGAACCTGGAAGTCATACAACGTTACTTCTGCTGAATTTTACTTGTCTAAGCAAGTTACAAAACCATCCCAGACCAAGCAAGTAGAGGTCTACACACTCTCTCTGGAGAAGAGAAGTGGCAGATTCAAAATCAAAGGGCCATGTGTACATGAATAGAGTTTTTTTAATTCTTTCTTGCAATTTACTACATATAGAAATTCTCATTTTCCACAACCTAGGTTGCCCTCAGATCTTCACAGAAAAATTCCTTCCCAAGTTCTCACAGAGGTAAATAGGAGAGAAAACTGCCAGCAGGAAAACATACAAAACAGTTTAAAAACAAAAACAAATATTCCCTAATATACTTCCTGTACTATTAAATATGTTTTTAATTAAATCCTATTTATTTGGATAACAGTGATTGTAGGCTCAAAATCTCTTCTTTAGCCAAAGGATTCACACCCCAGACCTATTCTGAATTTGTATTGTAAGTAAACATATTCCTGGCAAAGACCTTCCAAGTCACAGCTGATTTAAACATCTTTTCATCTTGTTTCTGGCTAGATGCTCCTCTTTTATTGTATTATTTCCTCTTTTCCATTAGGTTCACTCCATACCCCACCCTGATCAGTATCTCCTAATGAGACAACTTGTTTTAAGGCTGGTGTATTTACAGCAAAGAATTTTCAAATTCTTGTTCAACCGTCTTGCAAGTATCATTCTTTGAGGCACAAGTAATCCACTGATTCTATTTTATAGGATAACTACATATTTTTATTTATTTTATTTTATTTTTTGATAACTACATATTTTTATTTATTGGCATTGAAAATTGTCAGTGTTCCTCCACTTGGATCCTCTTGGATCCCTTTTAGAGGTTTTTTTGTTTTGTTTTGTTTTTTAAATTTTGTTCCTAACAGCCTGTACCTCTGACTTTTCCCACAGTTATGTCCTTGAGAAAGAGAGGGAGCTTTTCTTATGCTCACAAAAGTGGAGAATGCCTGGAAGTCTAGATCCCTGAGGCAGTCCTTAGTGAATAACTTGGTGGCATGAAAACTCAGCCCCCTAACCTGGAGAAGCAATAATGCTGAGGTATTTGTTACATAACCCAGTCCCCCTGTGGAGAGGAGGAATCATGTTCTACAAGACTTTGATTAAAACCGTACTCTTACTTGGCTTCCTTTGCTTTTTATTTTATTTTATTTTATTTTATTTTATTTTATTTTATTTCAGTGTTCCAGCATTCATTGCTTATGCACCCCACCCAGTGCTCCATGCAATACGCGTCCTCCAAAATACCCACCACCAGGCTCACCCAACCCCCCACCCTTCTCCCCTCCAAAACCCTCAGTTCGTTTCTCAGAGTCCACCGTCATTCATGATTTGTGTCCCCCTCCAATTTCCTTTGTATTTTTTGCTTGGCATCCCTCACTCCTTTATCTTTTCTCCTGGGAACATATTCCCTAAGAGATCACTCTGCACTGACCTCAGGTTTCTGAGTGTGACTTAAGACAATGAGCCAATAAGCCAAAGATATACTTTTTTTTTTTTAATTAGAAAAAATTTGCTCTCTTCAACTTCATTGTCACTTTCCTGGCTATATTAGCTTGATAATACCTGGTGTTACCTCTATTACATCCTTTCCATACTGGTGTATTGAATTGAATTGAATCTGTGAATTTTAGAGTTGAATTTTAGAATCTGTGCAGAGCAAAATGTACTCGTTTTTTTTTTTAATATGATGATAAAAAGCCTTTACTTAATACTCAAAGCTACTGAGAGTTACTGCCAGCATAGCACAGAAATTTTGTTATACCATATAAACTATCCATTAAATTATGCATTACATTAGCACACAGAAAGGGAAGCAAAATAACCTATAGGATTATTTGAGATTCATGAAACAATCCTTCGACCCAAAATATTTAATTCAAACTCGGAATTTCCATTCAGTCTGCCCTTCCTTGTCATCATAGGAAATTCAACCATGCTTCTTACAGGATCCAACAAAAGATTTCCTTTATACACATTCATTTCATAAACATTTGGTGCTTATTATGTGTATTATTTGGTGCTTATTGTGTGTAAGGCACAGATATAAGTTGGCCAAAATAGGCTCCATCAGTGCTTAGGCAGTCCAATAATAGGAACCCAGAATGTTTCTGGACAACTGCCCATATGTGGTCAAACATAATTAGATCAATCACAAATAGATATTTCTAGTTCACTATTAGTTCCATCAGTTTCTTGACTGGTCACTAAAGTAAAAGTATTGATTGAGGCCTTAGTTAGTGCTGAGTACTATGAAAACATTGCAAGTTTTGGAGAGAAAAAGGCAATCATAGGCTTTGTGCTAAAATAAGCAATTAATTTAACTGATAAATTAATAATATATGAAACAATAATAAACAATCTAAAGAGCATTCTGCCAAGCCTTTAAATTGTTTTGTATTGATGATAAGAGTAAACAGTAGCGGGGGGGGGGGAGGCAATGAGGGCCAAATTAAGGAAGTCTTTATGGAGAATTAACAAAGACTATATAGTATTGAAGGTGGCCAAGACCACTCTCAGGCATGATAACTCTCTAGAAGGACTTAGATAACTCAAAAAGCTGTTATACATATGGCTAGGTAAAATCCGGAGAAACCAGGCACAAACTTCCACATGTCTACAGCCAGGGGGAGTCTATTTAGTTTTCCCAGCAAAAACGTGTGACAACACGTGTGGAATGTTGCCAGTTAGGGAGGCTAACCCATGCTTTAGTGTCCAGGGGCTCTATTGGGGTTCAGTCGATGTGGACATATGTCTGCCAGGTGACTGATCTGACTTCAGTTCCCCTTGCTTCTGGAAGAAAAATAAGTATTTACCAGACATGACATTGTCAGGATTAACTTACATGGTTAAACTGGTCTGCACAGCCTGACACCTAAGCCATGCAAAGCCAATCTCATTATCAGGGAGAATATTCCACTCCTTCAGAAGTTAGTTACCTCCCAGGTGTTGGTCAAGAGTCAGTCCTACAGGCAGGCCTTTCTATGGAATGTCCAGGGTTTGAGCAATTCAGTCCTGCTGAGTGAACCTTTGCTGCCAAAGAAGCTTGGAAAGAAAAGCTCACAAGTCAAAGTGCAATTTCAATTTAAAATATTTACTTCAACTTCTAAGTTACTAGGTACCCTGCTATCAAGCGCATATCCAGCAGGACTCTCCATTTCCTGAAAAAGAATAAATGTATTATTATTGCAAAAATAAGTTACAGGGGTAGATAGCTGTGTGTTAGGGGTAGGGATGAGGTCAGGAAAATTGGTGGTGTTTTTCTTATTTGTTTGTAATAGAACTTCTTCATGACTTTGAGCTGTTTCATTATATCACTTCTATCTTTACTTACCCTATCTCATCAAATCTTGTTTTCAATATTTAGTGCTTTTTGGAGGATGGAATATTTGTGCTTAGCAAGATGACATGTTGTAAGTGATGAAAAGTGTGGGGAACATGAAACAAGCTTGTTTGGCTTCGAAATGTGCCAGTCTCAGCTAAATCCTAAACTTATCTTTATTTTCTGGTCTTCAAAGATGTACTACAAATGCCATTTGACAAAGAAAAGACAGTCTAATTCTTTAGGGAGGAATAGAATAGGAAGGCCCTCGTGTCTTTTGGGAATATGCATACTGTACAAATTAATACATTAGAAATGGATCCTGGGGGTGCCTGGGTGGCTCAGTCCGTAAGCATCTGCCTTGGGCTGAGATCATGATCCCCAGGTCCTGGGATCCAGCCCCACATCAGGCTCCCTGCTCAGCAGGAAGCCTGTTTCTCCCTCTGCCTGTGTTCTCTCTCTCACTGTGTCTCTTTCTGTCAAATAAATAATTTTTTAAAAAATGGATCCTGAATTAATCAGTGAGACTTGAAAAGAAAAAACAATTAACTATAATAGTTTTCAGGGTGGGGCACCTGGATGGCTCAGTCAGTTAAGGGTCTGTCTTCAGCTCAGGTCATGATCCCAGTATCCTGGGATCAAGCCCCCTGTGGGGCTCCCTACTCAGCAGGGGTTCTCTCTCTCCTTCTGTGCCTTTCCCTGCTTGTGCTCTCTCTGTCTTTCTCAAATAAATAAATAAATAAATAAATAAAATCTTAAAAAATAAAACAGTTTTCAGGGTCATATTTAGGTTACTATAACTCAGTGAACAATAAATAATGAAAATGTGTTAACCATTTCATGTGTATTTTTTAAAGATTTTATTTATTTGAGAGAGAGAGAGAGCATGGGGGGGATGGCAGCACAGAAGGAGAGGGAGAAGCAGACTCCCCTGAGCAAGGAGCCAGATGTGGGACTCTATCCTAGGACCCTGGGATCATGACCTGAGTGGAAGGCAGACGCTTAACTGAGTCATCCCGGTACCCCTTGTATGCATTTTATATGCATTTTATAAAAACAAAAATCAGTGTAAGTTGGCCCAACATTTGAGAAAGTAATTTGTCTCCCAGTATGAAACAATGACCACACCTAGTTAGTTGAGAAAGTATAGAATGGCATAACATAAGAGATTTCATTTATTAAATTAATTTTCATTGTACTACTCACATGTATGCATTATGCATTATGCACAAATTTATGCATATTTAAAGTACATGTATGTTGCAAATATATTCATTATTTAGCAGATGCATGTATCAACACGTACTTGGAGCCAAGTGAACAGGCAGCTTTATTTCCACAGCCTCTCTTGGGCCTAAAAATCAAGGCACGGAACCCCTGACCTTGACTAATCTATATAAAATACACTATTCACCTGTTATTTTGTAAACTTCCGTACATCACTATTCCCTACTGTAGCTTTTCTTTAATTGAACTAAGTTCTTTACTGCCTATAAACATGCAATATCTAATACTGACTTTGTGGCTATGTTATGATTTACTTCCATCTAGTATTTGTTCTCTATAAGCTGTTAAGTTCAAATATTAGCTAACAGTCAGAATGCAAGTCAAGATCTAGCACCTTCAGGTTAACCTACAGGATAGTCCTTTTCCTTTGATATTTCTTTAGTGCAAATTTTTATACAGGCTAGAGTTTATGCTATGGGGCTTAGCAATTAACCTTGCTATCTTTCTTTTTTTAATCATTCACTATTGTTTCACATGTTAGTCTTCTCTAAAAACCTAGAGCATATATTTCAAGGTCTCTAACTCTAACTTTCATTTGTGTTGTCTCTCCTCCTTTAATAACCAATTTTATTCCCAGTGCAGAGCATTACTGCTTATCATATCACTATCTATGAGGACATTCTTAGAGGCTATGATTTCGGTAAGTATGGAGTCTTCTTGATTCTCCCACATATCCTCCTGTCTTAAATTCGCTTCTTTTGGAGTCTACTGTTCCTAGAGAAATTGCACTTGGTTCACCCTCTCCAATGGTAAGTCTCTTCTCAGTCATTGATGATGTATCTTGTCTATATTTTCCATTTAGAATTAGATTTTATTGAACTTAGTAATTCTGGATCGTTTTACATACAAATTTCATTTCACTAATTGTATTAAGGTAAAGCACAAGGTCAAAGACTATTTTTTTTATGCTTTTACGTATTACCTGTAGCAACTAGCACAGTTCTGTAAGGAAAGAATGCAGTAACTATGTCAGTTGGCAGTGATGCTGATGGACAGATCTGTAAGGCGCAGTGGTGAGTATTGCCTATCATGGAATATCAGGTGAAATTCCACCTTTTTTATTAATAATAAAAGTTAACATCATTATCTTTTTATTTGTTTGCAATATTTTCTCAGGAATACTAACGTAAGAAGAAAGAAGAAAACCATTCCTGTAGATAACTTTTATTTTCCATATGATAGCATAAGAGGCCTTCAGACCTGGAAGTTGACCAGTAGTCTGGCAAATAATGACTCCTCCAGCCAGGAGTCTATGCCTCAGGGACAGCTATGATGTGAAATCTCTGGTGAAGAGGAACTATGTTTGCTAGAATTGTCATGGTTCTTGGATTTTTCTGTGTCTTTTTCATACACCAAGATGGTTTGTCAGTGCGTTGTGATTGTGTGTCAGGAGGCGCCTCATTACTGGTCTGCATGGAGACGAGAAGGAAGTGAGGGAGGCTGACATGGTTTGCATTAATTACATGGCTATCTGTTGTTCTTGCAACCACCCAAGCATATAATAACTTAAGTAGAGTTTCAGTGAGTTAGAAGCTTCAGCCTCATGTAATGTTTTGGCAAGCTGATTCCCTATTATAGCACAGTCGGTACTTTTGTGTTAATCCTTGACAAAGAGCAATGGCAGCCACAAACCTTTGTTTTCTCCAGCTACCCAGTGCCAAGAGACTATCACCAGTGTGCAGGCACAAGAAAGGAAGTCACTGACTGTGCCCTTGGAGCCAGGGTTAACTCCTTTACTCTTTCAAATCTCAGGTATTAATTTATTCTTTTTCCAACCAGAAATATGATCCAAGGAGAAATATGTTGCACTAGGTATGGTAAAGGGGTTTAATCATTTTTGCAAAGTCTATTAATAAGAGTCATCAAAAGTAACCACAACTTCAGGACGCCTGGGTGGCTCAGTGGGTTAAGCCTCTGCCTTCAGCTCAGGTCATGATCCCAGGGTCCTGGGATCGAGCTGCACATCAGGCTTTCTGCTCAGTGGGGAGCCTGCTTCCCCCTCTCTCTCTGCCTGCCTCTCTGCCTACTTGTGATCTCTCTCTGTCAAATAAATAAATAAAATCTTTAAAAAAAAAAAAGTAACCAAAACTTCTTTCATAAAACATATGTGGTGGGTGCTGAAAAATGACTGACTGATGGAAGTTTGAGATCCAATGGCATAACATGGAAAATGAGTCTTCTCTGCTCACAGAACAATGTTGGTACTCACAGAGTTAAATGACGGTGACAGCAAAAGATTTTTCTCTCTCAAAAGAAATGAAGCCGTGCCTTGCTTAATGTGTAAACAAATCTCTTTCAAGTTTTTGAAAGTTGACATCTACTCTCTTCCATTGTGGTAGAGCTTAAGTTATGACTGGGACGTAGAAATAAGAGAATTACACCTAGAGAGAGCAAAAGTCAACTTTGAAAAGGAAAATCTTGCTACATGGAGGGGCCTAAGGAAATAAGATCGAAATGGTATTCTAGCTTGACATAATAACAGCAGTGTACGGCATTTGTATAATCTCATTGTATCAGAGAACCTCAAAGTATTAATCAAATGAAAGTTAACACTGATTAATTAACCCACCTGGCCATCACCTCTCTGTTTCTCTAAAAATTGAGCAGCAGTTTCTCTATGAGAGACATTTTTAATTGCATTTATTACACTAATTAAGCATTCCTTGTGCTTTAATTAAGTGCACAAATGTTGGGGCATTACATCCATTTCCCCCAGAATAGAAAATTATCACCTCTAAGCTGGAAGGATAAACTTGAGCTGCTTACTAACACTTTGAAGAAGAGAGAATTGAGTAAAGTTCTGATGGGAGAAAGAAGAGATAGATTTGGGAAACCTAATATTTGAGACCCAAAGCAGTAATGAAAAATTTCAAATGTATACATCAATCAAGAAATACATATTAAGGGTTTATTATGTGCAGAGCACTGGGATGAAGAAAGTAAGGATGACAGATAAGCAGAGTCCACACTGAAGCCCAAGTTTTGGGGAAGAAAATGCTAATTTCATTATTGCATTTCTGTCCCCAAACATATCCCAAAATTATATCAGGCAGCTCATAAGTTAATGTGATCAAATAAAACAAATGAAGAAATGAAGGCCTCTGGGGGCAGAATGAGCTAATTTAAAAATATTTAAACCCTCTAGAGCCAGAAGGGAGAATATATGAAAAGCATGAAAGAGTTGGAATCAACATTTCTAAGTCTGGATGTTTTATGAGTGTTTAATTGAATTATCCTCTTATAGTTATACTGGGGCACATTTATCAAAATTTCAGCAATTACTGGTTATTGTGAGCCTAGCCAGTTATAATGTGCCAAAAAAAAAAAAAAATAGCTCTTTGGTCCTGATTTTTGCAGGAAATCAGAGAATTAGAGCACCTTGTTCAACTAAGATGTTGTAGTTAGAGTCACAGACCCCACTTTAACTTTGGGAAGCTTTGCCACAGTAACCAACCTGGGCTCCCTATAGACCCCATAGGGGTCTTAACTACTCCATAGATCAGCAGCAGAAAAACTTCTCCGTAGCTTGTTAGAAATACAAATCTAAGGCCCTCACTAAGACCTACTTCATCGATATCTGCATTTTTAACAAGATTCACAGGTGATTTCCACACTAGTGACTACACTCCACAACCATCACTTACTCTTCTCCATGGGAGATGGAATCAGTGTCTGCATTGAGAATGTAGGAGAAAAACCTGGGAATGCTGGGCTTGACCCTTCTCATTTCCCTTTCATCCTTCTACTTATGGAAAGGGCACTTTTGGTCTATATTTCACCAAGATGCCAACTTCTTGAGGCAGGCTTCTGCTGAGCAGATCTGTAATTAATTATCTGTGTCTGCACTGGACAGGGTAAGTAAAGTACTAAGACAACTTAGAAAACCAATGTGGCCACACATCTAATCCTAGTATTCCAACTGACTATGTGAAATAATGTTGGTAGTTTCATTTTAGATGTCCAATTGTTAGAGAACAGTAGTAACTTCTAGCACAGATAGTTGTAGAATACAGTTGTGTGTGTGTGTGTGTGTGTGTGTGTGTGTGTGTGTGTGTGTGTTTCTTTGCAATGTCTCTTATCTCACCTTTCCCGTACAATTCTGTTCTCACTATTTTGGTTCACAGACTTTCATGTTATGGGATATTTCCACTTCCCTCCCCCAGTGTCCTCCCTCTCTAATTTCTCATTATCAATACCATCATAATTTTCTTTATGAAATGTGGAACTTAGTTGGCATTTTGGTTTCAATTACTTTTCTTCTGCTTATAGCAGACGTTCTGTTTCAAATTGCCTTTCACAACCTTTAAGTTACTTGATCCAGCTTTCTTCCTCATGTCTTCCTCCATAATAGTGCCAAATGTGCTCTATTTTCTAGATACATAGAACTTTCTTGTGTCCCCACTCTCAGTACAATAGGAAAAACATTCAAGCCCTATACCTTTGCTTTTGTTCTAATCATCTGCACCACGTTCTTTATAATTAAGATTTAGCTCAAAAGTCACATCCAGCTCCCTGGTTTGCCTGTTTCTCCTCAGTATGTTTAGGCTCAGCCTTTGGCACATTGCTTGCTCCTAATACTTAATAAAATTATGTTCCCTGGTCTTCTCACAGAGGTACTTAATCATGCACCTAGGATGTGAGACTCACCGTGATAAGTTGTATGAATTTTTTCAGTTTTGCATCACAAGGGTCTCACCAATGAATGAATGGAAGAATGGATATATGAATGAATGAGGGTATAACTGAATGAATGCAAGAGGCTTCACATATTTTTTTTCTCTTAAACCAACAGAATGCATTATTAGAGTGTTTCTGTGTAGGCAGGTATAAACAAATACCGGTCCCTCATTTCACAAGCTGATTGTGTGATGATCAGGCCACAGATCACTATGAGACTCAAGTCAGTGCCTTCCCACAACCCGCTGCAGCAGGAGCCATTCACATTTCTGCGGTTCCTCTTCATTGAGCAGACGTTTCAAACAAGAGGGTATTTAAAACTAGCTGGTTATAATTTACATTGTATTAGTCTAAATAAAAACATGCATTATCAAAAGTAAAATTGAATGACCATCAATGTAATTAGCTCTTTTGTTGTTATCATGGGGTTGATAGTTTCAATCGTATCAGTGGAAATTAGCAAAACCTTAATTTGTATAGAAATCAATATGTTCATTTTGACCATCATGTGTGCATATCTTTAAATTAATGGCATTTAAATAGAAACTGGTGCAATGGGGTTAGGTTTTTGTTTCAGATTCAGACACCGTAGAATGTAGCACTATGATCCTCTTCTTTCACAGGGTAAAGAGACTGAGAGCCAAAAAATGGTTGGTCTGTCATTCTTGAGTGCTGACATGACTTCAAGAGGTTAAGACTTTGTCTTTACGATATACACACACGGAAAAGTAAGAAAGGACATTTATGTGGTATTCATTAATGAAGACCAGAAACAGATGTTAGTGTGGAATTACTTAGAGAGAAGTCAGGTATTTTCTGGAGGAAATAATAATGAATGAGATTAGACAGTTGAGGGTTTGACTCTGGAATTTTGGTTCAGCACATGAGGAGTGATTTAATTAGTGAGAAATGATTTTACATATCCCTTTTTGTCATTCTCAAATACGGTCTCCATTCATATTGTCTCTTTCTTTTACTATCAAGCACGTTTCAAACTCCACCTCCTTTTAGACCTTCCTAATTGTCAACCTCTCATTAAATTTGTCCTTTCCTCCAATTTTATAGTACATTGAATCCAGAAAATACAGACAGCTTTCATGTTGATTTAACAAGTATTTACTGATCAATCATTATAAGCAAGGTATTTTGAAAAGACTATAGAAACCAATACTCTGTACTGTGAAACAATATTTTCTAATTGATGTATGTGCAACATTGGTCTTCTAACTTCCTTTTAAAAAGGATATCTTTTCTATTGCCACAACACCTAACAGGGATGAGTCCAGTTGGAAATCTGATTGATTAATTCTGTCTGCCCTGTCTATAGCCTCTTAAATACTGGTGGTACTTCCATACATCTCACCATGGAGGCCAATTAAATGTCAGTGATAAATTACACCTCTTCTTGATTTTTTTTCCAGAAATAACCTTCCACTTAATCTCTTGACCTCTGTTCTCTACTCAGGATTCCACTGTCCCTATGTTTTGACTTCATACTGAGCTTATGATATCTGCTTCTTTTCTTTCTCAGTTTGATAAAAAATGTGCTCTTCCATTTCTTGCTTTACTGACTGCATTTTGTCCACTGGGTTCTTTGTGTCCCAAGACTTCTTACAAATTCACTTAGGAATATTTCCCTTTGTGAAACTTATAATTCCATTTGCTTGGTTAACTCTCACTGGTAATAATAATCTACCAGTTTCTACATTTACAACCAGAGAGATCCAGAGACATTAATGGAGGAAAATAAAGGAATGGAAATACTTGTACATATTTGTAAATCTGAACTTTTCAGGAAGGAAAATATCAGCAAGAACCAGAATAAGTTATTTAGGGAATTCTAGGAAAAACAGTCTTACAGATAGTATATTTGTGTGAAGGACTTAGTAGTTAATATTAAAAATGTGATGGGAGCCAAGTTACAAAATCTTGGTCATTCTTTATATACCCTCCAAAGTTTTTGAATTATTTGGAATGTGGTTTGCTAATTATTTTTCCCTTTTTTAGCTTTAGGAGGGTGAAGATAACTCTTTCCCTGATTCACTGTCTCACACTCCTTCCTTGTTTTTAGAACAGTAGTTAATAGCTACAGTACAATCAATATCGCTTTACCCTGTATAGCATCTCCCACACAGGCAATATTGCCTTTTTTCTTTAAATAATACAGTAACCAAGTTAAATAATAAATAATCGCCCAGAGAGAGAGAAAAAATGAATGTTGTGTACAAAGAAGGAAAAATTGGCCTTTCTATATGATTTGAAAGGAAGTTAGGGGTTTATGAGGTAGAGGTCCAGGAAGATCATATATCATGGGAATAACCACTCTCTGTTTTCAAGCTTTCTGGTATCATCCTAATGTTACAGAAGCAGTTTTGAAATGTCACCATGAGATGATGAGCTTTTTAGGGAATACAAGAATTTGCCAATAAAGCAACATAGTATTATGTCATGGTAAAACACGTGGGCCTCAATTTTAACTCTGGAATTTGCATATAGAGTATAATTTTGTGAATGACATCAACTATTTTTAAATAAGTATCAGATTGTGGAGAAGGCCCTCATATGGCAAAATACATTAAGGACCAAACAAAGGATCTGATAGATATGCTAAATATATAGAACAGAGAATCAGTATCAATATTGTTCTGAACAATACATAATTGTGGAAAATCATGGTCAACGTTCTTACCTGCTTAGGATGTTCTGTTAGCCTACTATATCTGCCAGTACAATTTTTGTTGAACAAACTGTATTCATTTGGGGGGATGCAGTTCATCTGTAGCATCCCCTGAGATGAAGCTCCCTGCAAGTGGTAATTGTTTTCTCACCCCTAGTGCCCTAGAACTAGTGTCCCATCCCCACTCACATTACTCCCTTGGAGGACCATCTCTATTGAGCTTTCTACAATTGCTATTCCTTTACTGTTACTTTCCTGTTGGAGGTTTGTCCCCAAATTCCCCAAAATGTTTTATGCATAGTGACTGTTTCATAAATCTTCATCTATTGAAAAATCAGCCAGAGACAATACAGAGTTCAAATCCAGTAAGTGAAGAGGATATGAATCTCTAAGAATGTGAGCAGGAATTATGACCATAGATCATAAATTGTAAAAGGCAATATGCTGGTCAAAGGATGTTGAGTGACTGTTGAATACACTCACAGAGGGTGAATTTTCATCTGTACCGTGGTTGGCTGGGCAAAAAGCTAATGTATAATATCTAAGTATGACTTCTGGATTTATCAAAGAATTAATCAAAGAACCAAGCCTTTCAAAATTGTTTCATATAATCAAAAACACTTAAGATGTAGGTAGAATGCATGGTTTTCTTTTGTCTTTACCCAAGACACACTGCCTGGAGTATTTGATCACACTCATATTGTCTTTTCCATTCAGATTGGAGTCTAAGAGAGAAAAGGAAAAAAAGAAAAGTTTAACATTCATAATCCCCCAACTGCAAATGTAAATCCTGATGGATAATGCTCAGTTCAAGGTAAATACAACGTAACCATTAAACTTGAATACTCAGTTTTGGAGTGCCCTGTAGGAGCAACATATACAATATTCACCTCAATCATGTGCTTATTCCTGATGCAATGTAGTTGAAAAAATGTACAATTTGTTTTTGTCTAGTACATTGATGCTTACATTTGTTTTCATTTCAAAGAAAGGGTGGAATTTTCCACACTCAATTGTAAGTTCCTGGAGATCAAGACTATGCCACATTTAACTTGTATGTCCAGGGACTAAGACAAGGAACATTGCAGAGTAGGCCTGGACTATGTTGAATGAATGAATGAACGAGTGAGTGAATGAAGCATGTCACTCTAGATCTCAACTGACTGTTTTCTTCTTCAAGGATTGCTTGAGCAGAAAAGAGAAAAGGACCTACAACATCTAATTCATTCTTCCCCATTAGCACCATTGTTTCCTTTCTTCCTATTATGCCATCTTTGGGTAAGTGAGAAGAAGGTTGCATGCAAAATGTGGAGGAGCAATCTATTTCTAGGTCATCAGGGAGTGACATGCACATAGCAAACAACCAGGCAGTTAGTACCTAAAGGCTACATTTGAATGTGACCGACTAAGAACTCTAAGCATTCAGAAAAGGGAAACCTCATGCAGGTTGAAAAGCAGTAGGAGGGATCAACTCCAGTGCTGCTTCCTTTTTAGCTCTATGACCTTGTTTACTAATGGAACCACTTCAATCTCCTTTTTCTCATCCATGAAAACAGTAAGACAATACTTGCTGGGCTAAATTTCCAAGGTTGTGTGAGGATCACTGAGTTAGCTTGTGTTAAAGCACTTTGAAAATCATAAACACTAGCAGGGATGTAAATGATTATTACTAGTTGAGGAGGTTTCAAGGAGGGTCAATAGTGTTTGAATATGCAGAAAGAAGGCAGGCATGTATTGTAAGCACAAGGGAGAAACCTGGAAAAAATGTCTAGAGGTATAAATAAATCTGCAGGTATGCAGAATTTAAGAGAGGGGCATCTTAATTGGTGCTTAGGTGAAGGATGTTGTAGGAAGAGTGAAAATTATGGGGACTCTTACTTCTTTTTTTTTTATACCCATCTCCTCCCCCAGCTTCTCCATTTCAAATCTAGCAGCCTAGTCAGATATACTGAAGGCCAGTGTCTGTCCCACTGGTTAGAACATGGGCTCACTATTACTTAGTAAGGCAATTGCTCTGAATCTTTTATCAGCGCTGGTTATTCAACCCAGCTCTATTCAGAAAAAGAAATGCAGAAGAGAAACAGTGGATTTTCCATCCTTGAATAGGTGTTTTGTCAAAGGCCCAAACCTATGGCAGAACAGTTGTAATGATTTTCCAAATCCACTCTGGGCTTTTCCATTAGTATTCATTTTCCTCTCATACACATGGCCACCAATTCAAATAGAAAGTTGAAAATGTCTCCCCAAACAGGAAAAATTCTGCCTGAAGCCTGAATATACAACCTTTCATAATTTATTTTAGAATAAAGGAAGAAAAGCTACAACGTTTCTATATATATTAACTTGCATGGAAGGGAGATTTCTCTGTGACACAATGACCACTATTATTTTCTGAAGGAAATTTAGTTTGCTATTAATACAAGAGACCAGAAAGAGGAGTGTGTGTGCATGTGTATCTATAAGTGGGAGTGGGGGTGCGGGGTCAAATATGGGCGGAAAATAAAAAGCAGAAAACAGTTGCTAAAATCTAGTGATTTTTAGAAAGTAGAGAAAATACTCCTGAATCAAAGATCGTGTACTTGTGATTTGCTGCAAACCGTCTGACAGGCATACAAGGAGGTAGGAATTTAGCAAATAAACAAGGCAGTTTAGCCACAGAAGAAATGCCACGGGAATGTTAAGAAGATATCTAGTTGAGATCTTGGGTCAATCATTAAATCTCTCTGATCTTCAGTTTCCTTATCTATGAAATCATTATAGTATAGCCTCTCTTATTTATTGTAAAAGGTTATTTTGAAGCTCAAGTGAGATCTTACATTACAAATCTGTAATTTCATAACAGAGATTCAGTTCGGTTCTTAAATATTGTTATTTATGGGTATGTCATCATTTGCAAAAATCCCATTCACAACAACTTCACAGAAACCTGGTCCTTGAAGGTTAAAATATCAGAGGAGCAGTTTGATTAAGTTTTCAGCAGCCCTTAGGTTGTTGGGGTTGCAAGCCTCCAAGATGTCCTCCTGTGGCCCCTGTTTCATAGTATTCCCACCCTTAGGTAATGCCATCCCACACTTGGCTAGGGTTGGTCTGTGTGACTAAGAAATTACAGCTGAAATGATAATATGTCACCTCTGTGAGTAGGTCAGAAATGACACAGGATGTCAGAGTTGGTCATCCTGAAGTCTTAGGGCTTGGGTGCAAGATATGAATATTCTTTATACAAATAATAAGAGCCAGAACTTGCTGAAGACTTACTGTGCCCACAGACCTGTGCTAAGTTCCTCATTAAATCCTCACATCAACTTGTATGGAAAAAGTGAGACTGACATTAAATCTTCCTGTGCTTCTCTGTGCCCTTTCTATATTAGATCTTAGCATTGGATTTATTTGAGAACACAAGGATGGGTCTATATCTGGAATTTTGGTCTTTTTCTACCAGTGCCTGTCTAGCTCCTGAAGAGGTAGTTCCAGGGTATGGTATCTTCTCTCTTTCTTTCCTCCGGATGTTTTGCCTCTGCTGGTATGGACAAAGCAAAAGTAAAAATCCAGATCAGATAAAATGAATGCAAGAAGTGCGTTGCTTTTAATAAAACGGCGAGTTGTACCAACGGGGGTATTAGCATGTGAGGTCACAGCAGTTTGAGACAGCTTGAGCTTCTCAGAGAATGCCTTCCTTAGTATAATTCCTAAAAAGGAAAAGAGAAAACAGCAATGGTTTAAGTTTTGTAACATAAGGCATGCAAATATACATCCATGCACACATACGATGCCTTTCTTCTCTCTTTGGGTGGGAAGAGTGTATGTAAACGTGTGTGAGCAGAGGGAGATTTATTGTGTAGACAGTAGATAGGTCATACTTCAAAGTGTAGTGTTCCAGGAGGTGCCTCTTCAAACTTCATTTCTCAATTAAATGGGGATAGGAGAATTATGGGCATTAATCCTCTTTGAGCTGAGACAGGGATTAAAACAAAAACATGTTTCACCTAGTCAGTAACCCTTGGAATCCACGAGACCTGAGCTGCTCAGATCAAATTTATTTTGAGAGCTCACTGAAGTATTTAAGCTCTCCTTGATTAGATGTTATAATGATCAGACAGAGGGGTACAATGAGCTAAACTTTGCTGAGGGCTCGATGACATTACCAACATGGTTTATTCTCAGGCATGTGAATTTCATTAATTTATTCATTTTAATTTGGAAAATTATTTGCTCTAGAAAAAAGAGTTACATGAGGACTAATGTTCAATTTGTTTTTCGTGTTCTTTAAATGCTAATGATATGTATTAGTTTAGAGGGCCTGCCCTTTCACTGATTCCTCGTCCTGTGATATATGATATAATTACAATGGCAATTGATCTTTGACCGAAACGTTGGTAAAATGGAATGGAAGTCGCTTTTCATGTGCCAAGGTTACAGTTAAGGACACAAGAAGCTTTGCTCGGGCTTGCAGATTGGCTTGCAGAGCTTTGTCTAATTCCCGATATTGATTGCTTGCCTTTTACAGTGCTCGCGCTCACCCACCCAAACATGAAGAACAGGATGAGAGATTGCCAAATGACTCACTGTGAGAATATAAGGTTAGGAGGCCGCAGAAGAAGGAGCAAAGTTTGTCAACATACTTTGGTTTGGGAAGTTCCTGAGAAGAACCTAGCTAATACAAGCCTCACAACAGGTAAGAACAACTGGGAAGCTTCTGGATCAGGAATGTGACTAAACCCACAAGTCAGAAGGCTACACTCTCTTCTGTGACAAGACCTTTCTGAGTCTCTGCTTCCTTAGCTCTAAAATGGAGGTAATAATAAATGAACAACACCTCTTAGGAAATTCTTAGACAAAAATCTGTGCATTGTTAGCATGAGAAAGGACCTAGGAGGTCATCTAGGTAACATAGTCACTCATTTTAGGTCAACTCAAAGGAAACTTGAATTACGGCTCCAGTAACACAGCAGAAACCTTCAAGCATGGTAAACTACAGATCCTTTCACTTCTTTTTAAAAAGATTTTATTTATTTATTTGAAGGTGGGAAGACTAGAGGGGGAGGGAGAGAGAGAGGGAAAGAATCTCAAGCAGACCCTCCCACTGAGTACAGAGCCTGATGCGGGGCTGAGATCATGACCTGAGTCAAAACCAAGAGTCAGGTGCTCAACTGACTGAGCCACCCAGGTGTTCCAGATTCTTCCACTTTTAAAGGATTGAGACTTGTCAGCCATTTATACCGAAGTGTTGATATTTATTTAACAATTTCTTTTCTAATACTTGCTTCATCCAGAAAAGCCTTTGGAAACACTCAGCACCAAAGGGGAAGGGGACTCAGGGACGGGAGGATGAGGTTAACAACACTGTATTGAAAAGGGACACTTCTGGCATGACGCCAATTAGTGACTCCGTGGATATAATACCTGCATCTTCTATTGACCTTACATGAACTTCATTGAGCAGCTCCATCAGGGTAATCTATATGTCTCATTGAATATTGATATGTCTAACTAGGTCAACCCCTCATGAAGAGGAGCAAGTCAGTGTTGAAGGAATGCTGCTCTGCTCCCAGAGCTACATGCAAGTCTAGAGTCATTGGCAAAACAGACCTTATACCCAGACACATAACTGAAAATGAAAGGTGAGGTTAAAGAAAAATAATGAAAGTAGAATTTCTCATCATATAACTTCACAGTATTGACTCTTCTGAAAGACTATCAGTGTGCTGACTGGGTAAGTATCCCAAACAGAAGCAAGCCTCTCGAGTGAAGAACTGTTGATGTCTGAGTAGCATACAGTTTAACAGGGCAGCTAAGAAGCTAGGGCAGTGTTTGCCTCTGAACTACAAGAAAAAGGCTCTGCCTTTTGAACTATACCCAAAACATGGATTATTATGAAGAAGGTCACTTCTGAATATAGATTGTAATCTCCCTCCTACACACACATTTAACACATATACAGACTGGTCTCCCGACACTTCACCCACCAAAAATACCTTTAGAAAAATAACTTCTTCAATATTTGGTTGATTTTACCTCTCTTCTCTTGAGGAAGAGCTTGAGAACAAGTTGAAGGTCACTTCAGATTTTCCAAATCAATGATTCATTTAGCAGTGTAGTCATGGCTTAGAAATGCAGCTGCATAGCCGAAAATGAAAGGAAATAGGAGATTTCTGCAGCCCCAATGGGATCACAGTGAGCAGCCCACATTAGTCAAGAGCCTGAGCCAGGATTTGAAAAGACATGCTACCGAACATTGAGTAAGCCAGTTTCGTTTGATTAGACAATGAATGCTTACTTAAGAATATTTGCGCTAATGCTCCCTCTGATTTAAGTAGGTTAGACCTGAGTTCCCAACTCCCACTCATCTGTTTGCCAACAAAAACCATCACATGAGAGGAAATTAGCCATGATTTATTTTAAAAAGTAAAGACTATGGTTGGCAGGAGAAACATTTCTAAAACTTTGTAAAAGACTCAAGTCTCTTCAACTTACTGTATTGTTATGATAAAGATATCTTACCAGTTCCTGAAACAGAGTCTGGCCCTTGAGAAAGCATACATCTCCTCCATCCTTGTATTACCTATAGTAAAAAGTCATATCAAAAACTATTCCTGGGGAACAGAGAGAAAATTAAAATTTAAAATTAGCATGTAAGAGGTAGGTAAATAAATCAGAAGCAGGTTTTTCTGTAAATACCAAATACATAGCAATGGGTGGTAACTCACAAAAACAGACATGGAACATTTTGTAGGAAATAACATTTTATAAAGCAGGCTAGGAACAGTTAGTATTCCGAAATTTCGTAGAAATGATGATACCAAAATGATTGTAATCAGCAATAATACTGATCCTAATACTAATAGCAAAAATAATAATGTCTTTATTTCTCTCCACCAGAGAAATGTATTTGCTAAAAGTCCTAAGTGAAAATGCCTATAAGTGATTTTGAGGAAAACAAAGTATTATTATTGTTGGAAAAAAGTCTTAGTAAAATGTTGCTGTGCATCCACTTCCAAAATATTTTAACTAAAAATGTGCATATGTTTTAGCCACCATATTAATCAATGTGTGTATAAATTGAGATACAATTTTGTAAAGTACTTATAACCTAATATTTTACTTAGAAAAATTTTGGTCTGAACCATTCTAAATTAAATGACTATCTTGGTCAAGTGTTTTCAAAAACCTTTCTGGGTTGCAAGTATTTTAAAAATTTGAATATGATAGTTCATCATGAGTCTTAGTCTACCTTTCCTTTACTAGTACTTTTCTCCTTTGAAGTTTGAGATGTATTATCATTTGGCTAACTACTTCAATCTGTTCCTTCCTTCTGTCAATCTCGTTTTTGCAGCTGTCTTAAAACTCCTGCCCTCCTTCTGACCCTTCGTACACATATGGAGGAGTCGCTGAAAAAATAATACCATTGGAAAGGGTTTAGAACTTGCTTCATAATGAATGATTGGTTCTATCGATCTTGCTAAACTGACCTATCTGTAAATTCCCAGAAAATGGTCGCAGAGAAACAAACTCGGTTAAGCCATTTTTTATTGAACTAAACACACACTTGAAGTTACCCACATAAAAAGATCTACTTAATTTTAAGGATTATTATCGAAGTGGCTACTGCATGTACAGCACCATGCTAGCACCCTGCTAAGCCTTCTGCAATACCCAACAGAAATATGGTACGCTTCTACACTAAAACATTTGTAACTTGTTGTGGAAACAAGATGTGTACCTGTGTAATAAACAAATATGTAAGACAATGTGTAATCAAATACTAGTATGTCTAGACCACAGGAACAAAAACTATAAGGTATCAGAGAATTACCTTTAGACAAAGAAATCAGGGAAGACATCTCATTGGGACTTTGTGCCAAACATCTTTATCCTTTCTTTCTGGAAATTGTCCCTTTGCCAAATCCATCCATGTAGTTTCACAGGGAGCTACTATGTGCTTACATAATTCAGCTTTCTGAAAACTGTGAATTGATTGTTGGATGAGCTTGTTATGCATGCTAAACCTTCCCTGTCACAAATGTTTGAGCTTTGGCTCAAGAAAGTTTTGGGGGGCACCTGGGTGGCTCAGTGGGTTGGGCCTTTGCCTTCAGTTCAGGTCATGATCTCAGGGTCCTGGGGTCGAGCCCCACATCGGACTCTCTGCTCAGGGGGGAGCCTGTTTTCTCCCCCCGCCTCTGCCTGCCTCTCTGCCTACTTTTGATCTCTTTCTCTCTCTCTCTGTCAAATGAATAAATAAAATCTTAAAAAAAAAAAAGAAACTTTTGGGAAGTCTGTGAATAGAGATAGAGGCTCTACTTTATACCTTCAGAACTGCTGGTGGATTTGCTTCCATTCATTAGATCAGAGAAACGTTACGTGGTCAATCGTGGCAAAGAAGGAAATACAAGGAAAGATGAAGAGAGTGTCTATTTGGATCTGAATTCCTCTTTCTAGTTGTCCTTAATGTTAAGTCAAATTCTTCTTTTTGGGTTCCATGTGACTCTTCATATCCAATCTTTGTAAAATGCCTTTTTCTTTGTCATTTAGATTGAGTGGAGATTCTTTTCTTTTCTATGAAGAGTCTTAATACAAAAATGAATTTGGTTTATTATTTTAGACCTGGTGCCTTATTCTCATTAGGAATATCTTGATTTATAAAGATTGGTTAGTAGATGTGTATTATTATCATTAAAATTACACATTTCCAGACCACTCTTGAGTCTGCTCTGTGTGACAGAGCAGTTGTGATAACTAAATAAATTTGCCAAGAGATTGAATTTGCATAGCCCAGCATCATCTCAGTATGAGCATCTGAGGGACAATTTCCTACATTTGTTCCATCACTGAAAAGTATAAAGTTGTCCTTTTTCAAGCAAGATAAAAAGAACAGAGAAAAATATGTCAATGATTTCTTTATTTGTACCATACAGAAATATACAGATGTTTATTTTGGGTTTTTTTTTTTGTAAGTCTATAAGATAATACATCTTACAATTACTGAAGAGATGTTTATAGATGTTCACAACATCTGATTTTTAGTAAGGAGGGAAAAGTCTGAGAATGACTAATCAATGATAGCACGTTATATATCTATAGCTATACCTATATCTACATACTTAATCCAATAGCTCAAGTTAGCTTTACACAAACCTTGTATGATAATTATTATTACCCCATTTTACAAGTGGAAAGACATCTATACATACAATAAAAGAATGTTCAATCTTATAAATAAAGCAGTAATAGATGAATCACTAGAATTGAGATTTATTGATACAAATCTGTCACTTCCTTGAATTCTTAGGAAAACTTAAGTAATAATAATAATAAAATAATAAGGGTAAGAATTAAATAGTATTCTAATATGTCATCCTAGAAATTGGGGTGCCTGGGTGGCTCAGTGGGTTAAGCCTCTGCCTTCGGCTCAAGTCATGGTCTCAGGGTCCTGGGATCAAGCCCCACATTGGGCTCTCTGCTCAGCAGGGAAACTGCTTCCCCTTCTCTCTCTGCCTGCCTCTCTGCCTAATTATGATCTCTCTCTGTGAAATAAATGAATAAAATCTTTAAAGAGAAAAAAAAAGAAATCCTATTTCTTAGACTTGGCAACTAATACGTATTCTTTGGGTTTCTAAAATCAGAGAGTGGTCCTACGGAGAACTTTGAGAGCATAGTTTATCTGTTCATTTAGAAATGAGAAGCTAAGAATCAGGGCTTTTCCTCTGCTCCTAATGCTTTCCTGATAAAATAATGCATGGCTGTATACTTATGTGGATAACTTCAGCATTTCTCTAGAAGTACCATGGTGAAGCCTTTATCTCCCATCCAGTCCCAAACCTCAAGAGGGTTTTTTCCTTCCCATCTTTGTGACAGCAAACAATCTTATGTGTACAGTGTTCACTCACTATATGACTTACTGATTATAATTCTAAAGATGGAAAATCAGATGATGTAAGTTAAAATGTCTCATGTCAAAATCACGTATTTAACAGATTCCCAAGGGAGTATTAAGTCAATAGGAATGGAGTTACCTTCAAATCTTGGCAGAGCCTCTATAACTCAGCACTAAGAAGAAAAAAAAAATCCCTCTTAAATAATGAAACCAGTGAGTTCCTTTTTTCCCTTTTATTTATTTATTATTATTTTTTATTTAAATTCAATTAGCCAAAATAGAGTATATCATTAATTTCAGCTGTAGTGTTCAATAATTCATCGGTTGCACATAACACCCAGTGTTCATCACATCATGTGCCCTCCTTAATGCCCATCACCTCGTTACCTCATCCTCCCACCCACCTCCCCTCCAACAACCCTTAGTTTGTTTCCTATAGTTAAGAGTCTCTCATGCGTTTTCTCCTTCTCTGATGACTTCCCATTCAGTTTCCCTCCCTTTTCCTATGTTCCTCTGCACTGTATCTTATATTCCACATATGAGTGAAAGCATATGATAATTGTCTTTCTCTGATTTATTTCACTCAGCATAATACCCTCCAGTTCCATCCAAGTCTATGTAAATGGTCAGTATTCATCCTTAGCTCTATTCTTAACTTCCTGAGGGAACTCCATACTGTTTTCTAGAGTGGCTGTACCAGTTTACATTCCCACCAATAGTGTAGAAGGGTTCCCCTTTCTCCGCATCCTCGCCAACATTTGTTGTTTCCTGTCTTGTTAATTGTAGCCATTCTGAGTGGTGTGAGGTGGTATCTCATTGTGGTTTTGATTTGTATTTCCCTGATGCCAAGAGATGTGGAGCATTTTTTCATGTGTCTGTTGGCCACCATTTGTATGTCTTCTTTGCAGAAATGTCTGTTCATGTCTTTTGCCCATTTCTTGACTGGATTATTTGGGGTTTGGGTGTTAAGTTTGATAAGTTCTTTATAGAACTTTGATACTAGCCCTTTATCTGATATATTGTTTCTTCTCCCATTCTGTAGGTTGCCTTTTAGTTCTGTTTACTCTTCCCTTTGCTGTGCAGAACTATTCCATCTTGATGAAGTCTCAGTAGTTCATTTTTGTTTATGTTTCCCTTATCTTTGACATGTCTCATCTAAAAAGAAGTTGTTGCGGCCGAGGTCAAAGAAATTGCTGCCTGTGTTATCCTCCAGGATTTTGATGGATTCCTGCCTCATATTGAGGTCTTTCAGCCATTTTGAGTTTATCTTTGTGTATGGTGTATAAGAAAACAATCCAGTTTTATTATTCCACATGTGGCTGTCCAATTTACCTAACACCATTTATTGAAGAGACTATCATTTTCCATTAGATATTCTTTCCAGCTTTGTCAAAGATTAGATGATCATAGAGTTGAGGGTCCATATCTGGGTTCTCTATTCTGTTCCATTGATCTATGTGTCTGTTTTTGTGCCAGTACCATACTGTCTTGATGACTACAGCTTTGTAATATAGCTTGAAGTCCAGTACTGTGATGCCACCAGCTTTAGTTTTCTTTTTCATCATTCCTCTGGCTATTTGGGGTCTTCTCTTGTTCCATACAAATTTCAGGATTATTTGTTCTAGCCTGTGAAAAACATTGATGGTATTTTCATAGGGATTACATTGAATGTGTAGATTGCTCTGGGAGACATAGACATTTTAACATTTGTGCTTCCAACCCATGAGCATGGGATGTTTTTTCACTTCTTTGTGTCTTCCTCAACTTCTTTCATAAGTGTTCTATAGTTTTTAGATAACAGAACTTTTACCTCTTTAGTTAGGTTTATTCCCAGTTATCTTATGGTTTTCGGTGCAATTGTAAGTGGGATCAATTCCTTAATTTCTCTTTCTTCTGTCTCATTGTTAGTGTATGGAAATTCAAGTGATTTCTATAATTCAGTGAGTTCTTTACCTGGATACCTTCCCAAAATTGATCAGTTGGATTGTGTGTGGGGGGGGGGGTGCGTGCACATGCATACCTGTTGTATGTATGTTTTCAGTACATTGTGCAGGGTGCAGGGAAGTAGGACCCATATTATCAAAGATACAAATGCAAGAAAATGCAAGAAGTACTTCAGAGATTAAAATAAGCCAACTTTTTCTGGAAAATAAGTTATATGTAGAAGAAAAATAAAAGGTCATATAGAAAACAAGGATGGAACCATACTTCATAGCCCTTGAATACTGGACAAATTTGTGTACTTAATTTTGTAGCAATGGGGAATCATTCATGGCTTATAAATAAGGAAATGATAAAAGTAAATGTATCAGATAGATCAAAGAGGGGGTGGCTGGATTAGGAAGATCAGTTCAGAGACCATTACAGTTGTTACACCTGACCGAGGTAATAGCACTGGGAACAGAAAATAGATGGATAGATGTGAGAGCTGTTTCAAAGACTTCATAGGATTCGCCAAGTCCCTTTCTCTCAGAAACTTGTATATTTTGCATATAATTCTGGAGTCAGAACAAAACAGAACAAACCATCACTACCACTAACAACAAAATATGTTGATTCCTTTAAGTGTTTCGCCTAAGTCCACATGGCAACTCAGAAGCACTCAGGCCTCAAACTCAAGATTCTTGATTATTCTCCCCATATGCTTTTTGGTTGTTTCTTCAAGATGCTCTCAAGCCACTAATGCAGTTTTTTACTGTTAACATATCAAACTTTTTTATATCCAGACATTTAAATTTTAAAAAATCATAATTCAACATCATCCTGAGAGGGCTGAGTGCTTTGCAAATATTCTGTCAGAACAGCCCTCTGAGAAAGGGAGGCAAGGTATCCCCCACCCTTGAATATTGGCAAATAGAAAGTTACCTTTGATTCATCCTTGTGTCCTTTGAATAACTGTTTTGTTATTTCAATAAAGGTCAGAAGGCTTAATGCACAGAGAAAGGTTTGCTCAGGTTTTTTCCCTTTATTTTTAGAAATGAACACAAATGCAAACCCTATTCACTGGTGGCTTTGAGATACACAGTTTCACCACCAAGAAGCAGTTGTATTTTTAATCAGAAAATGAAACCCAGAAAATTCTCGGGAACAGACATAGTCTTATTTTGGCATTGCCTCTTCAAAACTTGAGCTATCCCCAGAATGATAGACAAAACCAGAGATGGTTTTTGATCAAATTACAAATATCTTGTCACTTTGGCCGTGTGGTTTAATTTTTCTTTGTTTTTATTGTCTGTATTTATTTTTGTTTAAGATAAGGCCACTGGTCTGACTCCTAGGCAGGGTAGATGATATAAAACTTTCTCTTTCCATAAGGGCATAACATTCTATTGGAGGGAGGCCCTACTATTTGTATGCATGCTGATCTTCATAAACATTCTTTTGCTACCTTTCCACATCTTGGTAGGCATTTTTTCATTCATGTATTCAACTAACCCTTTTTGCCATCATGTTTCTCTCTCTCCTGCTCTTGCCTAAGCAGTGTCTCAGGTTTAGTTGAGATGTTATACTTCTCCAGTTATTCTAAAAGTACAAAGTCATCAACTTCACTGGCAGAAGTTGCTTTGTAAGATCAACAACAATCATAGAAACAACAGCAGCAACACATGTATTGATCACTTATTAAATGCCAGGCTGAGTTTTAAATGTTTGGCAAGCTCTGTCTCATTTTGTTATAAGAAAGCCCTAACAGAGTGGATATTGTTTTCATCCCTATTTTGTACTCTGAATCAACAGACAGAAAGAGGTGAGGGTAGGTAACTCACTCGAGGTGAGTTATAGGCAGACTGCAGTATTTTCTCTCTGGTTCCTCTGTTTTTTATCAGCTGCTATGGAATCCACTCTAAGAGCCTGCTGAGATGCTAGAAGCAGCCCTACATGCCTGCATTTTGAAGCAAGATATCGTTTATTGATTAATACAAACCCATCAAGGAAATACCTTCCACATGATGAAAAGCTCTTTTTCTTTTATGGGCAGTTTCTGGAGTATATGTATGTGCAAATCTTGTACAGTCCATTTTAATTCTCAAAATAGAATAACAGTGAAGGAAGAAAACAGCTTAGCATTCTTTAACTTAGGCGTAAATTTAAGGGTGACTTGAGCTTTGAGTCTTTCTTCTTTCCATAAGTTATAAAGACAGTTAACATCAGTGAATTGACTTTTGTTTTTATGTATCTCATTTAATGTTGAAACTGAGGAGATTTGTGTAGCTTCCTGTAAAACCTGTCATGACAGAAGAGAAGCTGATTTCAGATCTTCAAAGTGCTGGACTGAATAAGTAAAAGAAAAGTACTGGCTGTGGATCAGGAGTTTGGTCACAAACCTTCAAACTATGGAATTCTAATTCCATTTTTGGTTGTGGTTCTCTAGGGCTCCAAGCACAGATCAAAGGCCTCTTCTTGTTTTCATTTTTAATGGGTTACTCCTTAAATAGTAAAACCTACTTCACTCCTGGGCCTTCTACAACAGGACTTCCCTATGGGCGGACCCCAGTTTCTCCACCACCACAAAAAGATCTGTGTGTGACCTGTGTGTAGATCAGCTCTCAGCCAGAGTTACTCCAAGTCCTGCTGACCTACGTCCAGAGTGGCCCCCATCTGGATTCAAATACCAATATTCAGAACTTGGAAGCGCACCAAAATGGACCCCAGTCCACCCTGGCACTCAATTTGGAGTTCTTAGACAATTTTCATCCAAGATCCTCCTTGGCAGAGCCCTATTTGCTCTCTCTTGCCAACAAGAAGGGAAGAAAAAAAGAAAAAACGGTTTCAGAATGCATGAATATGGGAAAAATACCATCCAAGTGAACAAAATGTTTAAGGCAATGAATCCATTGCAAAATATTCATATATGAACTTTCATTTATCCTTGACAGTGTGCTCGTATCTGAACCTTGTTATATTATTTAATTCTGTATTCATACATAAGTGTAATAAGACTAATTATAAGACCCCATGGATATGTTTGGATGCATTTTTAACCACACTTATGTTTCTCCATCCATTTTATGTTTTACCATTTTTTAAAAATTATATTTTAAAATACTGTGAATTGGGGATTAAAGTATTCTCTAAAATGAATATTTAGAAAGTCTAAACATTGTTTCAATTGTGACCAAAAAAAAAAAAAAAAACCTCATTTTGCTGGACTTATTCTTTCATATGGAGAAAGTATTAGGGAGTGACATAGAATGAACTATGAAGAACAAAAAATAGATTATTCTAGTTGTGTGTGTGTGAGTGTTTACGTGTGTGTTTCCAGATAGTAAGAACTGGTTCCACTCTTCCAAAACTGTTAACAGAGGCTAAACTTTGAAGGGACACAGAGAAAAGAGAATAAAATCATGAAAGAATTCTACCCAGAGAGTTCTCTTAGACTCATATTTGAGAGTGTAATTATGTCCCACCTCAAACTGGCTTAGAATTCAACAAGCAAAAGAGAAACCATTTTAAGAACTAGATTACAATTTATATCTACAAACCTTTAACTAAGCACTATTACACAAGAAATAATGATAAATAAACCTCCATGTATGTCCGAGTTGCAACAAACTCTCATCATCAGACTTTTGTAAACACTATTGCTCTTCTTCCTGTGGAACCCATTCTGTGAAGCTTGCCTTCTTTCCCTCCTCTACCCACTTCTCAGTCTTCTTCTAGTTAATATCAGATATCAAGTTCAACTTACTGCCTATATTCTATTGAAACACTTCTTTGATCCCCTTCTACCCACCAAAATATCTCTCATCTGTGCTCCCAATGTGCCCTACAGTTTTCCATTTGTGTCATTTATGACAATGAATTGTTTTGTTGTATCTGTTTTTGACACCAAACCATAAGTTCTGTAAGTCAGAATCCATAGGCTATTTTGTTTACCTCTGTGTCTTACTTAATATTTTGTTTGTTCCAAGTTTTTATTTAAATTCAAGTTAGTTAACATATAGTTTACTATTGATTTCAGGAGTAGAATTTAGTGATTCATCACTTACATGTAACACCCAGTGCTCATTACAACAAGTGCCCTGCTTAATGCCCATCACCCATTTAACCCATCCCCCACAGACCTCCCCTCCAGCAACCTTCAGTTTGTTCCCTATAGTTAATATAATCTCTTATGGTTTGTCTCCTCTTTTTTTCCTTCTCCTATGTTCATCTGTTTTGTTTCTTGAATTCTAGATATGAGTGAAATCATATGTATTTGTCTTTCTCTGACTTACTGATTTCACTTAGCATAATACACGCTAGCTCCATCTATATCATTGCAAATTGCAAGATTTCATTCTTTTTTATTAGCTTCATATTTGATATATAGTAAGTGCTTGATAAAATTTTCTCATCTAAGTGGGGAACAATTGAATATCATGGTTTATTTTAGAACTTCCTACACCACACACTTTCCAATGCATTCACAGGGAAACTGCAACATAGACCACCAAGCTTAGGGTATTTCCCTCCTTATTTGTATGCCATCCGCCACAGGTAATCAAAAGCCAGAACATCTTCATTTTTTTCTCAGGCTTCACCACTGAAAAGTTGGCTTTAACCCATGTTTTGATGCCCCGCATGATTCCTGATTCTTGTGTATACTACTGGCCCATCTGCCAGTGGGTTTGCCCAACCATCTGCCTGAGTTACACTGTTTGAATCTTTGCTTCAGCATCTCCTCAGAGCATTTCTCCTTCCTTCCCATTGTGCAATCTTCCCCCTTAATATCACTTTCCTCAACAGCTGATGCAACAGCCTACCTTTACTGTCATTTGAGAGCATCACGAGTCTGATCCCACAGTCCTGGTGTGGAGAGATGCAGCTTCCATCATACCAGTCTTATCTCCAGATGACTTTGAAACACTTTTCAGGCTATGGTGCTTCCCAGGGATGTCATCTTTTCATTTCAGAAAGATTTAATAACATCAAGTCCCTCCCTTACAGAAGTTCCAATGAAGTGAAGAAATGATGCCAGGCTTTCAGCAACTGTCCCCAGGTCCCAGCCATACATCGCTCCACTTACTTCAAGTGACAGCCGCTAAGGAGAAGGTAAGATTGGCTGATGCCCAGAAAAGAAAGCTGGTCTATGTTGTTCTGGAACCTGAATGAAAAAAAAGTAGCTCCAATGACATTTTGAAAACAATTATTAAGGGAAACAACCTAAATACATTCTCTATAGATTTATTTCCAAATGAGTGAATACCAATAATTCCCGTTTGTTTAGTACTAAAGTTTCAGAAGAGGTAGTATTGGTATTTTCCTGCATATATATAATTCACATCATACATGCATATATGCACACATACATATATAGCACATAAAATCATCTTAGAAAGAAAAATACGCTGCTACCCACTAATCTTCAAGGAATTCATCCCCCTTTTTTGAAAATTCAACATATATAAAAGACTTAATTTGAACACTACCGTGGTTTAGAGATTTTGAGACCACATTAATAGGCATATTGGGGAAACCGGAAATTGCCATTTTAACTCTTATTTCTCAAGACATGGCCTTAAATGTTTCTATGGGATCATCTCCTGAATGAACCAAGTTCTGTCAGATAGAGAAATTTATTCTGAGGAGTGTTGACAAGGGAAACAAAGCAATACAAATTTGGTCATGTCTTTGCTTTCCTCAAGAACACCCTTTCTTTGGTATGAAGAACAAAGCTTCTTATAGAGCCCTTGTCTTCCTGACTAAACTCATTTCAAACCCATCCAATGTGGTGTCCTGTGTTCTAGTTCTACACTTACTAATACCTTCTAAGCTACTCCTTGAAGAGCCTTCCCTACCCTGCCATCCCAGGCAAGTCTAAACCATTTTGACCTGTACTTTTAAATTACACTGTACTTTTTCACAGCACTCAGCAAAATTCTAAGTTAAACAATCATCTGTTTGCTGTTTTTCCTTAACTAAAGTTCAGTGAAGATAGAGAGGTTCTAGATAGACTGTTTGGCACTTTATTACCACCATGGTCAATGTGTGGAAAAATTTCAATCAATATTTGTTGAATGAATGGACACCTGATACACTAGGTGTTTCATGACCTTCCCATGCTCTCTCTAACGTATTTTGTTTATGGTCTTTATCAAGGGTCAGCTGAGTGGCTCCACTCTTAATGTACCCAACCAGAAGATCAACTTGGTGGGATGTTTCATCTCTTTTATGTGTCTCCTACCTACACAATTATTAAAGCTCATCTTCAGTCTCAGCAATTCCATAAATTTTTATATGATCTTTCCCTTCAGAATAATTTTGCTCTTCTCAGGTTGTGTGCATTATATATTTTGCATTGTTACTGAACTGTATCATAGCTATGCGATATATTTTCCCACTGAGATGTCATGGTGTCTTTTTGTCCTACTTCAGCTTTCATTTGTACTTTCTTAGGTGGTCCTAAAACAAATAATGTATGACACTAAGAAACACACACACACACGCAGATATAGTGTTATTTTGATGATTTTGTCTCATATTGATGCCCTAAGGTTCCCACTAGCCGTTTGTTACTTATACTGTGAACTTAGTTTTTACATCCTGGCAACTTCTCACTTTCTCCTTAGGATGGCATTTGGCCAATTTTTTGATGTCAAATGACCTTGACTACATTCAGTAAGCACTCTCATTATCCAATTCTCTTTCTTAAAGGAAAAAAAAATCACTGTCACAAGAGATAAAACGGGGATATGTGTTGAATCAATTTATATTGAACAAATGAATTATTGCCCACATATCTCTAGCTCTCTTTCAAATACATAAAAGAGATAAAACAAATAGAAGAAAATAATTTCTCCTAAGTTCTACAATCCTATTGACAATGTAACCTAGGACACAAAAATTTTAAAGATATGTCAGCTAGGTTGGACTTAGTTATCAAGAGCAAAAAATTACCCAAAACTCTCAGAAATAAGACACATTAAAAATTATTTTTTGCTCATCCTGTTTGACCATCATGGATCAGCTGGGTGGCTCCACTCTTAATGTATCCAGTCAAAGGATCAGCATGAGAGAGGCTCCATTTCTGTGTTTTCACATTTCCCAAAGTAGAAGAAAAGAACATGAATGTGCACTGGCTCTTAAAGTTCCATTGACAAAAAAAAAAAAAAAGTCAAGTGGACATGCCCAACCTGAAATGGGTGTGAAAGTACAATCCTCCCATGAGCCTGGAAAAAGGAAAACAAGGTTCATTTAAAACATTCCACTAATGACTAGGACAGGGAGCAATTGCCAAATCTTGCAAAGTAGATCATGCATTAGAAGAAAACTGAGGAAAAGAAAAGGAGGAGGATAGACTTTATAGAACAAAGGGAATACAGATCTTAAATTGGTAGTCAAGAAGGAATACATCATCATAGGGATATTTTTTTAAGGATTAAATCAATGAAATGTAAATTTACCATTTTCAAACAAATGTTTAAGGGAGAGAAGTGGTTGCAAATTGAATGAGTTCGGTCCCAAGGAGTCTAATAGCAAGAGGATACACTGCTGGGAAAACTGGCCTGGTATGAGTAATCAGAGTGGGTGCCAATCTTGCTTGAGAAGTATGGTGTCAAAGCATAAGGTATGGGCATAGCATCTGGAACTCTATTGAGAAGTAATATATGAAGTCAAGCACTGTGAAGTGCTGGGAGAACTGTGGTTTTGGTAACTCTCTCCAAGTGGAGTGACACCCTACTGCAATGGACCAATAAACAGAAACAGACTCTCCAGGAAGTTGAACTGCTATAATGAGGGGACATGTTTCACCCAAGACCATCTGGTAGAACTCCCAGATCTGAGGGCAACCTGAGGTGTTAACTGGGATACTCAGACAGAGAACAAGTCAGAAGGTAAATCTGATGGGGTGTAAGAGTGTATGCGTGTGTGTGTGCATGCGTGCACTTGTGCCTGCACATGTGTATGTGTGAATTATAGAAATTTGCAAAGTCTGTGAAAGAGCTAGTTGCACAGATGGCTCATGTTCATGAAGAGCAGACTAGAAAAATTGAATCAAAAGAGGAATTCCTGGTAATATTACTCAGTCATTTGCAACGACGTGGATGGAACTTGTGAGTATTTTGCTAAGCAAAATAAGTCAGAGAAAAACAAATGCCATCTGATTTTACTCACATGTAGAATTTAAGAAACAAAACAGATGAATGTGGGGAGGGAAGGAAAAATAAAATAAGATGAAGACAGGAGGAAAACCATAGGAGATGCTGAACTCTAGGACACAAGCTGAGGGTTGCTGGAGAGAAGGTGAGTGAGTGGATGGGGGTAATTGGGAGATGGACATTAGGGAGAGCACTTGACATAATGAGCACTTGGTGTTACACACAACTGATGAATCACTAAATTCTACCCCTGGAGCAAATAATGCAGTATATGTTACATTGAATTTAAATAATCTTTTTAAATAGGAATGCCTGGTAAAGAGAACATTTCCGGAATTCATCAAACAAATGTGACTTTACAGAGAGTAGCCTTATGGTTGTTTTGAAATACAAGTAGGATAAGTAGGTAAGGATATTTAAGGATGTATCTGCCTAAGGAAACCAACCAAAGTGACCTGAGTGTAGATATACAAGAACATGCAGACAAATCAGATGTCTCTAGTGCAAAGGATAAAGCTGCTAAACCCCTCCAAAATGTTCAGATGATACCGGTTGGGACAAGAATTATGAACACCAAGGAGAAAGTAGTAAGGTGCTGATGCAGAATCCCTGTGGCCATAAGAGAGTAGCTCTGTTGCAAGAGGACTCCAGCCCCTCGCTCTGCTGACTCGAGTTTTTTTTTTTCCAAATGCCCCAAATAGAACTACTCCCACTCTAACTGGGTACCAGAAATTATGTTGTGTACATTTTTCCTCTAAAGGATCCTACAGAGTCTGACCTACGCTCCCCCAGATTTACTCCATTCAGTAATCTTCTTAGTTCTTGTTGATTTCTTCAAGGTTAGTTAAAAGTTAGATGTCTCAGGCAGCTTCATACAACGACTGTAACCATCAATATGCTTAACTTGCTGTCAGACACGTGGCCAGGTGGGGCCAACATCCCCAAACGTGCATGGCCTTGTATGTTACATCAGGTTTCCTAAAATAGCCCTCTTCATTTCTAGTCAGAATTCAGTGCTTGGTTACTTCCTCATCCCATATTGAAATGTTGCCTAATAAAAATGAATGCCTCATATGGTTAGATTAAAATTTAGACTTTAATTTTTGTTTATATCATTTGTAAATCTCTGCTAGATTTTAAAACTTACAGAAAATATTCTAGGCCAAATGTGGGCCACTTATTTATTCAGTAACCACTTATTGTGAAATGGCTGTGCTTTTTGGTTGAATAGACGTTGGCCATTGAAGGGTTCACAGTCCAGTGTGGAAATCCAACAGATGGACAAATAGCTGAAGTTCAGCAAATTCTGTGAGAGAGATGTGATGGCCACACTAATGATGGTAGTGATGAAAAGCATTGAAGTCTTTGGTAAAGTCCCAGGTACTTATAACACAAGCCCCAAATTGCCAGGGCCTCTATGGTTCTAACTGAATGAACACACTAGTTCTCTGGCATTTCTGACTTTATACAGACTGGTATAAAAAAATAACTTGGGGCACCTGGGTGGCTCAGTGTGTTAAAGCCTCTGCCTTCGGCTCGGGTCATGATTCCGGGGTCCTGGAATCAAGCCCTGCATCGAGCTCTCTGCTCAGCGGGGAGCCTGCTTCCTCCTCTCTCTCTGCCTGCCTCTCTGCCTACTTGTGATCTATCAAAAAATAAATAAAACTTTTAAAAAAATAACTTATTTCCAACGTTCTTTGGAGCGCTGCTCCCGCTATCTCAAATACATTTTAAAATTCACTGGGCCTCAGTTTCCATTTGCTGTCACATGAGGGTACTGCTTTCTCTCCTAGGTTTGTTTGAAGGACTAATCAAAGGAGGCAATGGCCTTACAGGAGGCTAAAATCTGGATGCCTCACATTTTGCTGGGGGGAGCCTTGCCTCTGTGGCCAATGTTTTCTTGTCTTCGATTATTTCCTCTTTATTATTCAACTGTTTATGAGTAATACATGGTCATCAGCGATGGCAGGACTAGAATGAGAATCTCAACTGCAGAGGTTTGTGTCAAACAAAGAGACTTGAGATAAGGGTGATTTATACACCACTGGTTACGTGTCTTGGCCAAGAAGAGAAGAGCACAATCAATATTTTGTATAATTGTTGATTAGTAGTACTATTTCTGCTAATTATATTCCTGAGATGGTTAGGAAAATTTTATTCCCCTAGAGAAAGCTGCTCAGGAGCTATTTCATCTAGTTTCTATATTGATACTATAAAATAAGAAGTATGGGATATAAAAATGAGAAAATCATTATTTAATCTCAGAGGTTCTTGTTTCTTTTTTAAAAATCTAGCATCGATGTAATAGATACAAAGATTATTACTGAAAAAGAGTGTCTGAACTCTTATTTGTCAACATCTTAGGAAGCTGGACACTGGCTCTTGGCACCTTAGCTATCAGCTAAGCCCCAGAAAGAGGAACCAAGGAAAGAGCCTGTGAGTATGGGTTTCAATAGAACTCCTCCAAAGGGTGATAACATCCTTGTTTACTAAACTTAATGAAGGTTAGAACCTCAAGGTTATCTAATGGACCCCACATCTAGAAGGAAGTCCCTCTTTCTCTGTTTCTCTTTCTCGCTCTATCTTTCTCTCCCTACCTCCTTTTGGTTTTGTCCTGCAGAAATGGTTATCTCTAGCCATCATATCTGACCCAGTGGCTGGAGACATCTGAGCCCTAGAAATTCAGCTGGGTAGCCATGGTAATTCCTTTTTCTGACATTCTGCAATATTCATGCCCAACTCCCACTGACCGCATCACTACCACTCCACTCAGTGAACTTCGTGGACTCTGACCTCCAAGATTTCTCCTTGCCAATACCAGTGCATGTTCCAGAGCCATTGTCCAGAATCCCCCAGTGGAAGTACCAGACTTTCTATCCAAGATATCTAAATTTCAGACAATTTTTATTTGACATTCATTGAATAAGCTTATCATAAGCTGAAAATATAGTAACACCAGTATGAAGAAGCCTTATACCATTGGAGATGGCAAATCCAATGTTTAAGAACAACAATAGCAATTATGTACTTACTATATGGCTGGTGTTGTATGAAGTACTCTGCATACAACACACCAATGAGATAGTTCATATTATTATGTTCTTGTTTTAGATGAAGAAATCAAGGCTAAAAGAGTAAGTCATTTGCGGAGTGATATAGGTAATCAGTTGCAGGGTGAAGATTCAGACCCATGCCATCTTCCTTCAAAGACAAAGATATTCACCACTGTACTTTCCTCTCTCTCTCTCTCTGTACCTCACCACAAGTAACACTTCTGTTCTCCGTTTAGTTGGCAGAGGGGTGGGGGGAAGAGGAGTGGCACCCAGGTGCTCCAATTACACGATGTGATCATGTCATCATTCTGTGAGTGGGGCCACAGACTCTGGCTAGATTTATCTACTTCTAAAGTATGCTGGAGACCCTTGGGTATAATTCCATAGTGGGCTTATCTGCTCCTGTACTTTGTAAGGTGTCATTGTCCTGTTCACAGCTCTGAGCCACTGTAGGGCATGGTGACAGTAGTTGTTACTCTCAGAGTCCACGTGCCGTCTCTTTCCTTTACATGTTCATAAAGATGATCCATATTCCCTATCCAGTGCAGCACACTTCTACCTGAGAGAACTATCAGATTCCAAAGCCTTCTGGTCAAATGTAACCAAGGTCCATGGACTTCAGAATCTCTCTGACTCCCAGGATTCCCTTTTTGGGGTCCCAGTCCTTTACACATCACCCTCAATCCAGTGGCCAAGCCAAAAATCGGAATAAAATGTTGTGGCTATAATAAGTGCTTCGTTGATGTCTGGGTTATCTTACTCTCCCAGTAGATCTTTGCTGAAGTATTTCATTTTCACTCAAAATAAAAACCACTTTCTGTAGCAAATATGGAAACTTACTTAGTAAATGGAAACCTATTCCATTCTGGTTCCATCATAACAGTTTTCCACCATGTTAGCCACCCTACCCTTGAATGTCCTCCAGATGAAGCTTTGTGGCTGAAGTCTTTGAAAGGCATCCTCTATGGCATGGCCAGCAAAGTTTCCTCCTAGAAATAGACACTCTGCTCTCCTGTCATCACGAAACCCTGTTTCCTTGCCTGTCGCTCTCTTTGCACATTTCCCTATGGAGCTCTGTCCATAGGATCATAGTGTCTAAGAGTGTCTCCTACATCTACCTTCTCCCATAGTAGCTGCCAGTGCATTTCTATATAACCACTGACTGATGCTAGGATTTTAGAGTGAAGTCCCTGACAAACACACACAAAAAATGACTAATAACTAATCTTTTACTGCATAGTGTCTCCAATTCAATGTTTGTTCCAGACCTTCAGGAGCAGATCTAGGTTTTGGGTGGGACTTGAGGCCTATCTAATTAAACAGTCTCTTTAAGAAAAATAATACAAAATAAACAAAAATAAAGAAAGAAAAAACCCCAAAAAACACAATATTGTGGACAAAAATGTATAAAAATTAATATTTGTGTAGTATAATAAGAGAAATCAAGATTTAAAATTTTAATTTTAAAACCTTTAAAATCCCACAGGTATTACTATATATAGACACAGAGAATGTTATTTTTTAGTATTTTTAATATTTAAAGTATTTTAAAACTTCTCATTAACATACTTTAAAACTAACTTTAAGTGTACAGTTTATGAATTTTAACAGATATTGATTCATACAACTACTAACACAATGAAGATATAGAACCACTAAACTAGAAACTAGATTGCACCCTATCAATTCCTCATATTTTCCCTTTATAGTTAAACATACTCCCCCAAACCCTAACCCCTGGAAAATACTGACTTTTTTTCCTTCCATGTGGTCTTACTTTTTCCAGAATGTCATCAAATTGGAATCATATACTATTGTTAACTTTTCAGACTGACTTTTTCTCCTTAACAAAATGCCTTTATGATTCATCCAAATGGTTGCATACCTACAGTTCTGTATTCTTCATTATTGGGTGGTATCCCATTGTGTGAATGCATTTACAGTTGATCTCTTCATAACATTTTCTCTACATTTGGGGACAGCACACTATTTATAAGACAAAGATTTTATAATATTCTTTCTAAGATAATAGAAAATTTGCTCTTTCTCCTAACATGATTGAAATTTGATTTTTACTGCTGATATTTTTTTAATATCTTTCAGTTATATCAATTTGTTTTAGTAAATTTTGGCAAAATTTTCAGGTTATTATCAAATTCTTTCAAATTTCTTCATACTTGAGCAGTAAGGTTTGGGACATTTTCTGAAGACTAGCTCTGACCCTCCATATTTTTAAGTTTGTACATATACCTTTTTCTCCATTTCTGTCATCCTTTGGATGCCAGGTACCATGTGGCCAAATCATGCTGAGAGTCAGTCTCTGACCCTGCACATTCATCACATCACTGCTCCCTGTGATTCAGCACAGTGGGCAGTGGGAATAGTCCTGGAAGCCATGACTGCACTGGGATAGCTAGCAAAAATTTAATCCTCCCTACAAGAGCTGCAAACCACAAACTATATCTCACTAAATACAAACCAAACGTATCCCCAACTCAACTTCCTCTTAGCCGGATCCCAAACTTCTGATGCCATCCCAAAAAGTAGAAAGTAGGAGAAAGGGAGGGAGTCAAAGTAGCAATACATAATGGTCTTAACTGATAGGAGTTCAAATATCTTAATTTTATGAATGTGTAAAACCGAGAGGTTCTGTTTTCACCATCCTGCTACAGCTGCTCTCCATGGAGACTAAGCCACAGTATTAAACCCTGAGGTCCAGGTGGTTTTGGACAATCCATTTCAATCCCATGTCACCCTCAGAACAGGGGCTCTGCTCTGAGGAAATGCCACAAATTTGCATAATAGACTCTGTAATTTTTCTCTTTGCTTTTAGTGTTGCCTGATCACTCTCTGCTTTCCGAGGCTCTTTTACCTAGGGTTTAAACTGGTGACAACCCTTATTTATTGGCTCACCACCACCTACCCTTAGAGGGTTTTCATCCTCTCTCTCTCTCTCTCTCTTTTTTTTTTTCCGTCCTGAGAATCTTTGGAATATTCCCCACATGTGTTCCCAAATGAATTCGATTTCCTAAGGGAATTATCAAAGTATACCTTGCACCTTTTGTTGATTATCTGTGCCAATTAGGTAGTGTTCCAATGGTCTTGGTAGGTCCCAAGTAACCCTCCTATATGAATGACTACCACCCCTACAGGGGTTCTGTTGAGTGTAGCCATTTCCCATGGCTCTAGATCTATTGTTTCTGGAGGGGTCCACTGGTATAGGCATCAAAAAAAATAGCAGTGCTGCTATCCTGAAAGAAAAGTAGAGAAACATCTTGTTCCTTCCTGGTAAACAATAACTTGATTAACTGCTTTGAAAAATCAAACCAACAAACAATAACACAAACATCCTAAGGTGTTAACAAGCTGAAGGACCCTTGTATGTATAATATTTCCCTTTCCAGCTGACATGTGGATGTTAAAAGTGCTCTCGAGAGATAGCTCTCTAGTCTTTATTTCCCCAAGAGGAATCTTCTGATTCTGGGAGGCATCTTCCACACATTATTAAGATGGATAAAACGTAGTCTGAGTGAGAATGAATCTACTGCCTAGGGAGTAACTACAGTGCAATGTGTGGGTGTGTGTGGCCTGTTAATCAGAAGGGAGAGCTTTACCTTTGGGCTTTAGGACACTATATTTGGTCTTGTGTGGTTCAACATGGAGATAAAGGATAAAATGTGTTACATTTGTGGAACAAGAAAGTTATAAAGAATAATCAGTATCCTCTATGGTAGAATCAAGATTCCAAACTACTAATCATCTTGGGATCCAATAATTCCACTTAAAGACATTGATTCTGAGAAAATAATCAGCAAAGTAAGTGACTATTTGTATACCAGAATGTTCAAGCATGATTTATGAAAGCAATGTTGTGAGAGAACTAATAGTCACTGCATCAGTTCAGAAGGATGATCAGAGCAAAGTACCACAGACAACTGGCTTAAGCAAGAGACACTTACTTTCTCACATTTCTGGGGGCTGGAAGTCTAAAATTAAAGTGTTGGAAAGGGTGGTTTCTTCTAAGTCTTCTCTCCTTTGCTTATAGATCATCTTCTCCCTTTGTCTTCATGTGGCCTTTCTCTGTGTGCCTGAGTCTTACTTTCCCATTCTCATAAGGATACCAGTCATTTGGCATTAGGGCCCACCCTAATCTCACTGTAATTTATTACCTTTTTAAAGATCCTATCACCAAATACAGCTCCATTCTGAGATTCTGGGGGTTAGGACTTCAACATGGATTAGAAGGGAAATAATTTAGTCCATAACAGTTACATAGTTGGAAATCCATTAAAAGAGTTATGGTATGTGTACTTTATACTCTGCAGCTACTAAGAATTATATTTTTGGAATATTTAAGGGTGTAAGAAAATGTTCCTGGCAAAGAGTTAATCTTAAACATGGGTTATAAAATTATTTAGAATATAGAACTAATTTTATTAAATTATACAAAAACCCCTCAGATCTATAATATATATTTTACATTTACCTTATTCTTGCCCCATCTGTTCACATGAACCTAACAATCATATCAAATCTCACTGTCACAAGTTTCTGAAGATTGTGTGGGAGCATTTTGTGGAAGCTCAGTTCAAAGTCGGCCTGCTCTACTGGCCAAATAATCCCTTCTGCTATTCCATCAGGCAGAACAACTTCCCTTCAGAAGCCACTGTCCCTCCTGGCATGATGGGAATGCTGACATTCTTCTCTAGGCATCACAGTTCCCTGTGCTCTGTTTCTCTCTGTATCCAGTGTCAGCCATCCAGGCTCTGGCTGGGCCCAATGTTCTCTGGCTACCCTCTCGGGACCTTGTGACACCAATTAGCTCTCTTAAGGCCAAGGTTGAGTATTATTTTCTGGTGAGGTGGGAAAGGGACTCCCATTCCCAGTGCTGCCAGTTGTGTTGCTTCAGTTCTGACAGCATAAAGAATTGTAGGTAAAATAGCACTTTCTGTTCAAATTACATGTCATGTGATCCCTACAGCTCATTAACATGAGTCAAATGGGGATTAGATTGGGAGATAACTCAAGAGACATTCACTTCTAACTAGAGGATTTCTAATTCACACTGCAGTGCTTGTATCCTTCATCTTTCCAGGAGGTTCCAGAGATTTCATGAGGTTTATTGGATATCTCAAATTTTTACTTAGATCCAAACTGACATGCCTGATATATATGTATTTGTGATGGTATCATCATTTGTTCTAAGTAATTTAACTAATTATATGTACATATATCCATTACAGGTATAGATCCTATCTATCATCTTTCTATCTATGTATCTACCTACCTATATAAATAGAGATCGATCGATCTATCTATCTATCTATCTATCTACAGAGAGAAGTACTAACTGCTATTTCTTCTGAGCTGTGTAATCATGGGTATTTGGTTTTCTCTTTTATACCTTTTAGTCTAAAATTTTTCTTCAGCAAGCATTTATTATTTTTTGCCCATTTTATTTTAGATCTCTAAAATAGGGAGAAAATACTATCAACAAAGAAGTGATAAGAGAGCAAAAATTCAAAAGGCCAGAACTGATCATTTCAATTTTATCAAAATTTCAATTTTACCAAATTTAAAGTTCTCACTTTACTTAAAAAATGATTTGCCTTTGTATAAGATAAGGAAATCTGGTTTGTTTTCAAATGTGTGTAAGGTCCTGAGATTTTCATTGTTCTGAGCATGGAAAGAGCCCATATCCAGAGGCGAGTCCAAGGAAAACGCCTCCATCTGGACACAGTGCCTCCCTAGGAGAGAGTAAGAACCCCAGCCATCATTAACCTGAAGTAGAGAGGACTTGGACGTCTTAGCAGTTTTCACATATGTGATGGGCTGCCTCAGGGGACAGGAATTAAGTGGATTTATTGGATAGGTATATCTAGAGGGCAAAACTAAGATCAATATTTTCTTCCTTGTAATGCAAGTATATTGATGGCCCAGTATATGCCAAGCATTGGAGATAAGAGGAATGAAACAAATAAATGCTATAGAAGCAGATATGTGCTCAATAATTTTTAAAAGGAACCTAACAGTTTTTATTAATAGAACAGTTTGTTTTTAATGCAGTAAGTCTCCCACCCTTCGGATATTCTGAGCAAGACTGCCTGACCATCTCCGAAGGATGCGAGATCAGATATTTCTGAGCCCGGGGACCCTAGAACTGTGTTTCAACAAGTTTACTCTTAAGCAAAATCACCCAGAAGTCTTGTGAAAACAAAGACTACTGGCAACAGCCCCAGAGACTCTATTCAGCCTAAAATTTCCATTTCGAACAAGCCTCCAGGACATACTGATGCCACTGGTCCACAGACCACCCTTGGAGCAGAACTGACTGAGGTTAGGCTATGACAGTTTCTTCCTTCCAAGATCAGTAACTCTTAAGACTACAGACAGAGAGAAATGTCCGCTTTCTCAAGTGCATTGACCACAGCGTGGTCCTGAAAGGGGAAAGACGGCTGAGGAAGGGAAAGAAACACAACCTGATCAAAAGCAGAAACTGCCCAAAGTGATATACCTGTTTCTGGGCCAGTGAGATATGTAGAAGACAAAGTTTCAAGGACGCCTCCCCCGACGAGTCTTGTAAAATGGTTTCAAATGAATTTTTTTCAAAGATCCCCAATTACACTCTACACAACTCTTAGATTGCACTGACAAAGCTTTAAAAAATGATGCATTTACTGCATGCCGGCAGCAGTCTCTGGAGCTGAAGCCTCCACTTTCGTGATGTGTTGCAGCTGGTTTCAGGGCTGCATTGAAAGTTTCCAGCTTTGGCACGACCGAGCATTAACTCAGCATTAAGCAGAAGCTTTGACACTGGAGACTACAAACTTGGATGGATTAAATACACATTTTGAATATCTCACAAAATACTAGCAGTAAGGGGGATATAGAGATTTTCAAAAGGAAAGAGCAAGAGAGGAAATAAAAAGCGTGCAATGTAAATGAGAAGACACATTGGTCTGGCAAATCCTAGCTCTCCCACCTTCCCTCCGCTCCCTTCCCATTCCAACCGTGCAGCATTTATACCCATGTTTTGAAGGGAATGTTTCCTTGAGATTTTAGCTTCTGTATGCGCCACCGAAACACAACAAAAATTATTTGTCATATGGCAAACTCAAATCTAGCATCTCTTACTGCTATAGAAAATCAAGGAGACTCCTCCTGCAGGCCACCTCCTGGCCTCCAAAGAGCAGAAATGTCACCATACAGTAGGCATTTGTATGTTCACATAGGCTACTAAGATATAGTACATAATAAATGTCATTTTCTAGTTATATTGTACACATAACTTTTTCACAACAATCTCACAGGTTTCACTCATTTGATTCTTACCATAATCCATGTGTTAAGTTCAAGATTATTGCACCATTGCCTGGGGGGGGAAAATCGAGTATCTAAGTGATTTAGTTCCTTGTCTACATTTATATAGAAGAATAAAAGAAGTGTCAGTGAAAGATTTCAGTTTTGCTAAAAGAAAATCCTCAGACTTTTCTTCCACTACACATAGCCATAGTTTGCAATATCTAGTGATGTCATTAAAGATAAATTCTATGAATGTGTTAATTTTGCAATACACATACATAAGACCCTTATAAATATTCTAGAGAATCTTTCTGAAAATATTATACAATACTAGTAAGGAACAATATTATAAACATGTTTAACATTAATGTAAATGTGCCAATGTTTTAAAGGTTGGTATTTAAAAGAGTCTCTTTAGAGCTGTCCAACCAGTTTGCCAGAATTCTACACCAACTCCAGAGTAAATTTATTAGTTAAATATAGTTTATTTCTTTTCCTCCTTCCCTCCCTTCCTTTCTTCCCTCACTCTCTCTCTTTCTCTTTTTGGAAAGTAAGTACTGGGGGCAGGGAGCTCAGGAAATGATCAAGAAACCCTTTAACTAAAACAATAGCAGGCCATATCAACACATTTTCAATGTAACCCTGTGTTAAGTCAATAGCCTCACCAGATAAAAGAACGCTTTTGGATACACATGCGTGTTTGTCAACTTAGATCATATTTACAATTCTAAGACAATTGTTTGGAGTTGTTTCATCTGACCACATTTTGCTGACCCAACACAACCATCAGCTTTGTTTTTATCACTAAACTGCTGCAGAAATTATCCAGATATTATGCTGGTACAGCCCAAGATTCATGGGGGGGGTTTTTTGTTGTTTTTTTTTCTTTTTTTTTTTTTTTTTCATAATTCTTCACCTTCCAACAATGACTTATTAAGCATCTTTCTAAGTTTCTGGGTTAGAAAGATGGAAGATAAAATCTTTGTTTTCAGCAAGTTTAAAGAGTAGGGAAAGGACACACATATTTTAACAAGTATGTGCGATCTATCATTAGAGATATACTAATAGAAGTGTATATAGGAACAGGCTCTGCCCAAAGAAGTGGTCAGCTTTATGGTAAGAAAACTTGCCTAGTAGATGGAATATTTTAACAAAAAGCTTTAAATAGAAGGGGTCCAACAGGACACAGCACACATTCATACTGTGTAAGTTGGTAGAACTCTGAGGGGTAAACCTGTGTTTATCTACTGAATCTTGGTAGTGAAGACAATGCTCTAGAATTTTGACACAAGCTGGATGGTTGATGTTCTACTATGCATCTCTCCATGTACACATTGTAATGAGCTTAGAGAGTTGCCAACTTCTTCTCACCCATCCTTCATGTAGGGTTAGTGGACACATCTGATATCACCACAGTAACAAAATATAATTGAAAAGGAAAGGTTTACAGGCCTGTTTTATGCAGATGGGTTATTTCAGAATGAACTTATTCCACAATTTTGTCTCTTGCTTATTTGTAGGTATATTAAAAGGTTCATTCTGTGGCAAGTCAAACAAATCCCACTAGACAAGCCAACTATGATAAGTATGATACTAATGGAAAAGATTCACTGGTACATACTAGGAGGGGTTACAACCTAGTACCTAGAAAATAAGGTGACTGGTATTAGAGGGACTAGAGTGAACGGGCAGGGAAGTAACTGGTTTCAGGGAGGACCAGTAATGAGTGGAGAAAGACACACAGAACAGGGGCATGCTGAAGACAAGGGGCATCCTTTCCTCAGCCATTCTGTCAAGACCTTGGGAACACTGGTAGGAGTAAGACCAGTTCCAGTCTCAGAAAACTGAACTGGTGTGGTTTGATCACCCAGTCAGGGTCAGGGCCCGGGGAACCTGAGAATTAATATGCACTTGTTCTGTTCCTGTGGTACCTCATGCAGTCTGAGCAGTGACTGGGGAGGCAGATAGGATGCTCCACTTTATAGATGAAGAAATGGAGTCTTAGGAAAGCTAGAGGGAGGGATGTACAAAGGGGGAGAGAGAGATTAAACAGTTACTGGAACAACAGCCAATTTCACCATGCTGGGCCCCTAAACTCCAGCCCAAAACTTATAACAATATAAACAATATAACCTGTGACAAAAACGAATGGCTCTAAAGTCTGTGGGACTGTGTCTCTGCTCTGAGGCTGTGTTTGTGTGCACAACCGTGTGTGTGTGTGTGCGTGTGCGTGTGTGTGTGTGTGTGGTGCCTGTTTCAAAGGGGACTAAAAAATGGGAAAGGAGGATGAAGATGGTCAGGTTATTACATTACCCTTTTAAGATTTTTTAAAACACGGCATTTATGACAATCATATTGTGAACCATCTACTGAAACATAAAAACATGGAGGCCTAATCTCCCTAGGTTTAGGATGCAATTCTGTCTCTGGAATATCGAGTAACAGTATCGAATGCAAAGGCTGCCTTTGACTGAGGACACTCTGGGAAACAATTTTCCACTGCATGTTAGCGTATCTGCAATCAAAGTCTGTGTCTATCTGTGCTTTTTTTTTTTTTATCCTTTCACTTCTTTCTTCCTCTTTTTCTTCAACTGTGTCCCTACTTTCCCCCCCTCCCTACCACCCCCCAAAACACTCTTCTCTGGCCCACAGAGATGGGAACCAAAAGGAAATTGATGCAGTGGCGGGCTTAATATGACATTTGAAAAGTGACTTTTTGATTTTCAATTAACCTTGCACAAAGAGGAAATATTGAAATTCGCCCCTTTGTTCTCGGCTGGATCTGCAGACAGGCTGGTTGGTACCAAGAGCTGGAAGGGTTTGGGGTGGGGCAGTGGGGAAGGAAGAGGCAGGAAAGAAAAAGAGAGCCTGGCGCCTACCAAAGCACTCCGTTTCTGTTTGCACAAAATGAGACAAGACTAGCCTGTAGTAATTACTCTCCGAAGAGGGAAACAGGTAGGGGAGAAAATGCTCTTGTCATTTGTTTGACTTAATTGTATGCTTTTATGAGTCGTCTGGCTGCAAGGATTAAAGTTACTTTTAATAACACTTCCTTTCAGAAATCATTTGATTTGAAGTTTCCCAGCAGGGCCTCCCAGTCAACAGCAGGGCCCCTTCCCCAATCGACGTCCCCCTCCTCCTTTCCCCTCTCGTCAACCGTCTCCCCTTCGCTCCTTTGAAAGCCCCATTGTTCTGTTCGTAGAAGAAAGCGATGCTTACACCACAATAAGATCATAAAGTTAACTCCGTAAGTCTCCTTTTTCCGGATTTTCTATACAATCTTTCCTAAAGGAGGCATCCGCATCCCGCCCCCCCCCCGCCCCTTCGGAAAAGGAAACCTTGAAAATTACATATGGAAAATCAAGTCGCTCGACGCTGTGGACCTTGTTAGGCTGCGCGTGGAGCCCCGCGTGCTGACAGAGGCCCGGCTCCGTGAACACACACAGGGCTCCTTAGGGTGGCCCAGTCTGGCTTCCCGAGGGACCCTGTCACCGCGCTGGCTCCCGCTCTCGCGCCTGTCCTTGGAGAGAGAGAGAGCGTGTGTGTGTGTGTGTGTGTGTGTGTGCGCGCGCGCGCGCGCGCCTGCCCCCGGCTCCCCGGCTGTTTGCTCGCGCTCTGCCTCCTCCTTCGCACCGTTGTGTGTGCTTCCACTTGCTGCCCGGCTTTCAGCTCGGGCCGGGAGGCACGGCCCGGGGTCCCCGGAGCCGCGCGGGCGGGCCCGGGGCTGCGCGCGGTCGGCAGCCCTGCGGCGGGGCAGGGACGGCGGCGCCCCCCGCGCGAGGCCCGGCGGCCGGCGCCGCGCCGCCCGCGGGAAGACGCTCCGTCCCATCCCTAGATGGCAGCAGGATTCTGAAGCTGGCGCAGCCCTCGGCAACTCTTCCGGTCTGTTTTCCAGAACAGATTGCCAGGGGATACGGCGGCTAAACAGCCCGGCGCCTCCCCGGAGTGCGGGTCGAGCAGAAGAGCACGCGGGACAGACGCAGCTGGCGGAGCCTCGGGGGTCAGATGCTGCGGCTCCGGACACCGCATCGCACACAGATGTGCCAGTGTGCTTTAAAAAAAAAAAAAAAAAAAAAAAAAATCGAGGGGAGTGTAGCCTCTTGGAGACTGTCTTGCTCAGAGATCAGTGATTCTGGATGATGACAAAAGTCCTCGAGACCTGGCTGTACACAGGACCCCCACCTTTGCCACGCGCGCCTAAACTCCTCGGGGGGGGGGGGGGGGGGGGGGGGAGGGAGACACTGTCTTCCTTCCCAGAGACCATGCCGGCTGTGCAGGCAGGCAGCAGGACCGGAGGACTAAGACCTCAGTCCCTGCATCCCGCAATCCTGTATGCTTTGGGGGAAGCTTCTTTCTGTCTCTGAGCCTCAGTTACCTCATCTATAAAATTGGGGCTATTATAGCTTTCAGCTCTGTGTACATACAAAAGATTGTCAGGATGATCAAGAGGAACAAAGAAGGGAAAAATTCACTTTGGCAGGAACAATCTCACTGCTGCAGCATTTGGCCCAGAACAGGAATTTTCCTTCAGAGGATACATCCAAATGGTGCTACAGTGTTTACTGTCATCAGCCAGAAATTACTCATTTGAAAACAAAGGGCAGAGGTGGTTTTACAACTTAAAAGCCAGAGACCTTTATCTCTAAAGGACTTTGATTATCTACAGCCTGGTCCCATCTTTGACCTTGTCATCACCCAGAAGTCCTATGTGTCAGAAATCTTTATCACCAGAAAAGGGCACTCAGCAGCCCTATAGCTTTGTCCCTGAAGGGTCCCAGGATTAAACAGGAAAGGCAGAGGCCACTGTGGTGTATGGTATTTTGGAAAACGTTACTGTTAACATGGCATACAACATACTGTGTGAGTCAGGAAATTTTCTCACCCAGCCTGACTCAGAGAGAAAAAAAACAAAAAACAAAAACCCTTAATTCCTCATAATACAGTACATTCTGTTGTTTGCCCTGAGTTCTATCCCTTTCTAGCACCATGGCAACCTTTGTAACAGAAGGGGCTGGAGGATAGAGGTTTCTGATACTTATCTATCTTGTGGTTCTTGTTGTTTCACTCTCTCCTGACCCACAGTTTCTGCAAATGTACCAAGGCAAGAAACATCCTGTCCTGTTCCTGCCCCCAGGAATTATGTAATAAGTGTAAAATTTTAACTAACCATTCACAGCTATTCTTCCTTAAGAAGATCATGCCAGATCACAGAGAAGAAGGCAGAGTAGATATGTTTCTGTCATTTGCGTTCTCTCCTGTTGTGTTGAATATTAGACCTGTTTGGTGTTATTAGACCCCCATAGCACTAGGCACAGCATTATTATATCAGTAATTCCCAGCAATCTCATACTACAACACTGCCTCATCACATAAGCTCAGTCTTACAGCTCTGTAATAGTCCTTCTCATTGGGCCAGTTCTCCAATCTCATCAAGTTCTTCTCTTCAGTGATCCCTACATTATCCTGGAAGTTCACACTGACCCCCACTTGGCTCTTCCCATAAACTTTGGCAGCCTGAACCCCAGGGTTGATCTCTGAAGCTTTTATGTGAAAACCTGTCACCTTCTCTTCTAATAAAAGCAGGACAATAACCAAGAACTTTTGAAGAGATGGGAGCAGATCAATACTGCGTTCAGTCTGCATTCTCTCCTCCTAGAGCCAGAGAACATGCTATTGTCAATGAAAATCACCCAGTTTTTCTTATTATTGTCATTAAAATAATAGCATACAATCTTTGACAGGACTTTACATTGCCTGGTACTTTATTTACAACTGATTATTTATTAATCACTGGTGGTTTTATTTGCCCTTAATTATGGCTTCCTTTCTCAGGATCTTTAGTCCATACAGCACAAATTTGCCCTTCCCATGGTTCTCACCCCCAAATACCCTCCCTGACAGCAGGTAAACCCCTCAGACCCTTAGCACAAGAATCAAAGCTATTAGGCAGAATGGACCCATATCCCTGCTCCCATCTAAATGTTTATCTAGCTGAGATCCTCTACTAACCTCTCCTCTCAGAGAGAGGCCCTCTGTCCCCTGTAAGGCGCCTGGTCTAGAAATTCTTACTCGCACTTTTGTTCATTTCCCATCCGTCAGCTACTTTTTCTCTCTCATCTTTAACCGCCCTCCTAACTCCCACTATTTCTTTTTTTTCTCTTCACACTCCCTTTTCATGCATGCGTCATCACCTGCCAGCCCTCCAGACTCCGGTCACGGTCACGTCATGCTGAGCTGCTGGAGGGGCCGGGCGCCACACGCTCCCTCCCCAGTGCTCTGCCACAAGGCTTTGCTTTTGTTCAGACATGTCTGGCACTGCAGGATGGCTTACCCACCTTTTTTTTCATTCTGATTCTTTCCCATCCTTTAAGGTTCAGGCTCAGAGACTATATCCTATGAAGTAAATTTTCCTGAACATCCAAAACAAGCAAAGTCCTCTTCCTGCATTTTGCCCTAGTAGAGAGCACATACCTTTATCATAGCAGTTACACACTGATTTTTTCTGCCATTGTGTGTGAAATTTCTGTTTAACACACTAGAATTTGAATTCCTCAAGGGGGAAAAAAGGGTCTTATTCATCTTAATTTTTTTTTTTTTTGTGCCAAATGCTGGCCCAGGCACATAACATTAAACTGTTTTAAATGTATCAGTCATATTGCTTCCTATACCTGTTACCTTCTAAGGAAAATGTTTGCTCACATCAGCCCTGCAGAACACAGAATGCTCTAAATTTTATTCTGTATTTTCGGACCCCTCTACTCTTGTCAGCTCTTTGGACTGTGCTGAGTGCTAGTCCAAAGGCCAACAGATCTAACTGGTCAGTGGTCTATGAGACAGCCTGGTGGAGAAAGTTCTTCCAAGACAATCATGACGTGGTCAGTGAGTCATGTCAAATTTGAAAAGGATGCTGCAGAGAGAAGGAACAGAATTGGCAGCACAGTAGAAGCTTTAAGGTCATGAGATAGTTCAAGGGTAAGAGGCAAGAAGAACTGTAATAGTCCCTCAATGAGTTGAGTTTTGAAAGCAGAAGTAATGAACTTGATCAAATTTAAGGTAATAATCCATCCTAAATTCTCATAGAAATTGTCAGAGTGTGAGCTAGAATTAAGTCTCTTTATATTAAGCCTGATGCTCCTTTTAGTTCAATGTATGTGCTTTGCTTGTCCTTGTACATAATCTAAAGCATTGCAAAGATAGGTGTCAAATGATTTATTAGCTGATGAACAATAAATGCCCAAAGATGGGGGTCTTTCAGTTAAAAAGTCATTCACTGAGATTGTAAACTAATGATCACAACCGGTTGATGGGTGCTCTAAGCAAGGCGGTCATCACCACCACCGCCATCCTTATCAGCATCAGCATCAGCATGTGAACTCACCAGGCATTCCTCAAAGAACTTTACAGGTATAAGGTACTTAACCTCCCTAATAATCCCTGAGGTAGTTAGGTCCAGAGGTTAAGTAAATCAATGAAATCACAAGAGCCGAGAAGTAGAAGCACACTGTATATACATATTGCCACGTCCATGATCGTATTTCATTCACATAACAATTTTAAAAGGTAGTTAGTGGACACTGAGGTGGCTTCCATATCTTGTCTGTTGTAAATCGTGCTGCAGTACACAAAAGACTATTACTCATCCATTAAAAAAAGAATGAAATCTTGTCATTTGTGAAGACATGGATGGACCTAGAGGGTATTATGCTAAGTGGAATAAGTCAGACAGGGAAAGACAATTACTGTATGATGTCACTTATATGTGGAATCTAAAAAGCAAGAAAAGAAACAAAGAAACAAAAACAGAAACAGACTTATAAATATGGAAAACAAAGTGGTGGTTGCCAGAAAGGAAGAGAAATGGGGGGAGAGGAGTGAAATAGGTAAAGAAGATTAAGAGGCCCAAACTTCCAGTTATAAAATCAATAAGTCATGGAGATGAATTAAATACCACATAGGGAATATAGCCAGTAATATTATAATAACATTGTATAGTGACAGTGACTACATTTACTGTGGCAAGCATTGGATAATGTAGAGTGTGGAATCACTATGTTGTACACCTGAAACTAATGTAACATTGTATGTCAACTAGACTTCAATATTTTTAAAAAGGTAGTAATTTCCCACTTTATAGATGAAGAATCTGAAGGATCAGTTGAGTAATGCTTTGTGCTAGTAGCTAGTAAGACCCCATTCTGTCCGTTATCAAAATCCATGTTTGCTCTTATATCTAAACTTACTATGCTTCTGTGTTTCAAAATCAATATTGTGGAATAAGGAAGATGTTACTGAGTCTAAGTCAGCAAGTTATTTTCATATAGGATTGTTTTGCTGCCATGTAAATAAAGTTTTAAATCTTCCTTAGGGTAACAAAAATAATAATAATAATAATAATAAATACATTAGAGAATAAGCCTGTATCTCCCGGAGTGGGTCTTCAGCATCATTCCAAAGAGGGAAATTTTCCTTCAGAATTTTCCTGTGATTCTTTCAGTTGTGGCTTCTCATCCCTTCTTTTAAACTTCCCAAAGTTGTCTGTCCAATTATTTTCTTAGACAATAAACCTATTATTCCTTTAGTAATATTTTTGCATCTATTGTCTCTGAAAGCTGAAATTAAGAGGGTTCCTTGAGACAAGAGTAAAATCATATTACTCCCTCCTATAAGTAGGAGTAAAGATTACAGACCCCCATAGCAGACCTACTGATCAGAGAAGAATCCCTGGAATGTCCCTTCTCAGTGTCATAACTTTAAGACAGGAGTCACTAACTGTCTAAGAGAACATTAGTGAGCTACAGATTCTGTTCTGTTGAGAAGCTTACCAAATCTTTCTATTGGTAGAAAGGAAGGGGTTGAATTGATTAAGTTGGATAATGAGCCAGTGGTCTGGAAATGAAGAATAGGCTGCTCATTTCCTTTACATAGTGCCACAGAAAGTCAAACTTTTCCCCAAAATAAAGTTAATGGAAGGAAAGAGACTCTAAGTCAGTGGCCCAGCCCCGGTACAAAAGACTAAGACTTTTAGTCCTGTTTCTCTAGGGGGACTCCATGGCTGATATGACAGGAAGGGAGGAAGAGAGGAAGGAAGGAGGGAAGAAGGAAGGAAGGAAAGAAGGATGGGAGGCAGGGAGGGAGGGAAGAAGAGAATCAATACAAAGCACTTAGGCAGACTGGGAAGACCTGTGAACATCAAGAAGGGTTTACCTGCATTAGGAAGTCTAGTTTTACAGAGAGATGTCTTAAGACCAAAAGAAAAAAAAAAAAGAACTAATATATTTCCCATTGGCTTTTTGGAAGAGAGCTGAAACACTTGGTTGGATAAATTCTCATGTCCTTAAGATACTCCAGGGGGGGGGCGCCTGGATGGCTCAGTGGGTTAAAGCCTCTGCCTTTGGCTCCGGTCATAATTCCAGGGTCCTGGGATCGAGCCCCGCATCGGGGTCTCTGCTCAGCAAAGAGCCTGCTTTCCTTCCTCTCTGTCTGCCTGCCTCTCTGCCTAGTTGTAATCTCTGTCTGTCAAATAAATAAATAAAATCTTTAAAAAAAAAAAAAGGACATTCCAGAGGGGAAGTGATTGACAAAAAATATTTATCCTTAAAGGGATGGGAAAGGGTAGTTTGATTAAGTAAAAAGGGTAAAAAATCGAAGTATATACTTGTTCTGAATTTGCAGAACACGTCATATTGATCATACATTGAAATTATGGGGATCTCCCATTGGCTGTTTGGAAGGCTGTTTGGTGACCTAAATATTCTCTGCATCCAATGGATGAGTCTCTATTTTTAGGAACACAAGTTGTAGACTGTGGTTCTTAAATCATACCATAGAGGAGACCAATCCACTTGCTGACTTCTAAAGGCCTACTGCATATAACAATCACTGCTTTTGAACCATGATACTTGTCATCAGCACCTCTAAGTGTTGCTCAGTGTTTGTTCTCATGGCCATTTTGAAAAATGTGTTTTTCTAGTTGGAAAAGTTAAGTCTTATGAAGGCTGAGAACAGTGTCTTTAGTTTCAACAGCCACAGTTCGTGATCTAGGAATCATGTTGAACACATCTGACCCAGACACTGCAGTTGGACCTAACGGGAATCTTCATGTTCTGCAATGTAATTGTCTTTAAAAATTCTTCTTCCAGGAAACATACCCCAAATTTAGTATTTCATCATTTGTGAAGCATTTTCCTCCTCTGACTCCTTTAACAGCAGTTGTCAGCAGTATTTATCTTACTACTTCTTTTTCTCACTACTTTTTTTTTTTAAGTACTACTTTAGCTTCTTGTTTGATAGCATGCATAGAGAGTCTTACATTCTCAACAGCATAGGAGTTCTTTGAGAAGGGCAGCTAGTACAATGTCAAATTTTGTTCAATGTTTGTCTGTAGGGGTGTTCTATGTGGAAGAGGTAAGCAGGTATGTTCTTTTAAAGATTTTGATAAGTTATCTATCAGAAAATTAGTTACTAACTCCATTTGATTTATAATTTCAATATTTTGGTCTTTATTTCACAGGTACAAAAGTTATAACTACTGACCAAAAAAAAAAAAAAGAAAAAAAAAACACCCACCCTAGTGGTCTAAAAAAATTTTTTTAAGGATTTACTTTTTTTAGAGCAGTTCTAGATTCACAGCAAAATTGAGGGGAAAATGCAGATATTTCCCATATACCCTCTGTACCCACACATGCATAGTCTCTCCATTATCAAAATTCCCCCTCATAGTGGTACATTTGTTACAAATGATGAGCCTTCTTTGGCACAAGATAATCACCCAAATTCCATAGTTCACATTATGATTCACTCTAAGTACTGTGTACATTCTAGGGGTTTGGACAAATGTATAATGATGTGTACCCATTAGTATGGTATCATAAAGAGTATTTTTTACTAAACTAAGGATTTTTTTAAAAGATTTTATTTATTTGGGGTGCCTGGGTGGCTCAGTAGGTTAAAGCCTCTGCTTTCGGCTCAGGTCATGATCCCAGGGTCCTGGGATCGAGCCCCACATCGGGCTCTCTGCTCCTAGGAGAGCCTGCTTCCTCCTCTCTCTCCCTGCCTGCCTCTCTTGCCTACTTGTAATCTCTGTCTGTCAAATAAATAAATAAAATCTTAAAAAAAAAAAAAAAGATTTTATTTATTTATTTGTCAGAGAGAATGAGCACAGGCAGAGGCAGAGGGAGAAGCAGGCTCTCTGCCGAGCAAGGAACCCGATGCGGGACTCGATCCCAGGACACCGGGATCATGACCTGAGCCGAAGGCAGCCTCTTAACCAACTGAGCCACCCAGGCGTCCCTAAACTAAGGATTTTTAATTAAAAATAATTTGTTCTCTGCCTATTTATCCATCCTCCCACCCCCATTAGCCCCTGGCAACCACTGATCTTTGTACTATCTCCACAGTTTTGTCTTTTCCAGAATGTCAAATAATTGGAATCATATAGTATGTAGCCTTTGATTGGAGTCTTCAACTTATTAATATGAAGAAGCTCCTTCATGTCTTTTCATGGCTTATAGCTCATTTTCTTTCAGCACCTTATAATATTCCATTGTCTCAATGTACCACAGTTTATTTACAAAAGACTTCTTGGTTATCTTCCAAGTTTTGGCAATTATGAATAAAGTTTCTATAACCATCCCTGTGCAGACTTTTTTGTGGACGTAGGTTTTCAACTCCTTCGAATAAATATCAAGGACTGAGATTGCTGAATTATGTGGTAAGAGTATGTTTAGTTTTGTAAGTAATTGCCAAACTGTCTTCCAAAGTGACTGTATCATTTTGCATTCCCACCAGCAATGAATGAGAGTTTAAATAGTTCCACATTCTCACAAGTGTTTGGTGGTGTCAGTGTTCTTGATTGTGGTCATTCAGATAAGTATGTAGTGCTACCTCCTTGTTGTTTTAATCTGCATTTCCCTGATGGTATACAATGTGGAGCATCTTTTTATATACCTACTTCCCATATGAATATATACTTTGGCGAAATGTCTGTTAAGGTCTTTGGTCCATTTTTTAAAAATCAGGTTGTTTTCTTATTGTTGAGTTTTAAGAGTTCTCAGTATATTTTGGATAATAATCTTTTATCATATATGTCTTTTGCCAATATTTTTCCCAGTCTATGCATGTCTTCTTATTCTCTTGACATTGATTTTTGCAGATCCATGTCTTTAAGACCCAAGTCTTTAAGTTGGGTAGTGTTAGTCCTCAAACTTCATTCTTCTCCTTCAATATTGTGTCGATTTTTCTGGGTCTTTTCTGGATCTTTTGCCTCACCATATAAAATTTAGCACCAGTTTTTCTGTATATCCACAGGATGACTTGCTATAATTTTGATTGGGAATTTTATTGAATCCATAAGTCAAGTTGGGAAGAACTGACAATATGAAGTCTTCCTATGCACAAACATGGAATATTTCTCCATTTATGTAGTTCTTTGATTTTGTTCATTGTTTTTTTTGTGGTTTTCCTCATAAAGATTTTGTACATATTTTGCTAGATTTATCCCAAAGTATTTCTTCTTTGGGGTGCTGATATAAATGGTATTGTATTTTTAATTTCACATTCCATTTGTTCATTCCTACCATACAAGAAAGTGATTGACCTTTGTATATTAACCTTGTATTCTCCAACCTCACTATACTTGCTTATTAATTTCAGGAGATTGTTTTTGTCAGTTCTTTCAGATTTTTATATAGATGATCACGTCATCTGTAAACAAGGAAAATTTTATTTTTTTCTTTCCCAATTTGTATACCTTTTATCTCATCTCCTGTCCTATTTCATTAGCTATAACTTCTAGCTCAGTGGTGAGAAGGAATGGTAAGAGGAGACCATCCTTGCCTTGTAGTGATCTTAGTAGGAAAGCTTTGAGTCTTAAATATGATGTTAGCTATAGATTTTTAAAAGATATTCTTTATCAAGTTGAGGAAGTCCTTACTGGCTCTTTCAGCAATACAAATAAAAAATTTGTGGAGATTTCTTTAATACATAACCTAGAGAAATTGGGGCTGGAGTGAAGATGGTCAAACAACCATATTCAAAAAGTACTTATAAATACATCACTGTTGATGTGAAGATGTATCATTTTATGGGGATATGGAGTTTTATACTTGGTCACTTCTGAACAGAAGACTATTGAACATAGTCTTATCAGTATGTTAACTAACCAAGGACTGCTTATCAAAACTATACGTAGTACATAGCTATAATGGATATTAAGAGGTATCTATTCATTTTAAGTCAACACATCTGTATTGGCCCCCAGGTGTATGAGGCATGTTGCCAGATATTGTGAGGGCTCCAAAGAAGTATGTTCACTAACTTCAAAAGAAAATGCATTTCTACAGGAGATATATGTATGCAAGGTAAAATGTGTCGTGTCATCAAATGTCCTTTTTCTTTCTTTCTCACATGTCATTCTCCCTCTTCCTCACAACACCAAGGATGCTGGATGCCACTTCTTTCTTCAAAACTGCTGAGCACTCACAAGGATTTTGAAACTGGTATTTCCTTTCTCCAAAATACACACTTTACCCATCTAATTCCTCCATTGCCTGCTACATACCTCAGCTCCTCAAAAACCCACACACAAATATTTCTATACATGCCTTAGATATACTCTAGATATTTTCCAGGGCTTACATAAAGTGCCACCACTCAAGTACTATTTATTATCCTAATAACCTCCTCTTCACCTTCATAAAATTTGTAATTACACACGAATTTGTATATGCTTGTTTAATGTCAGGCTTCTGTATGATCGAAGAAGGCAGAAAATAAGTTTGTTTTATTTTTTACACTGTGTCTAATAGCTGGACCAGATCTCTGTATGATAGATAACATATTTGTTATACAAATGAATATAAAAATGATGATGTTTACTCCTCAGCTGAGTGAAGATATTTGTATCAAAGTGGTAACATTTGGGCTGAAACTTGAAAGTCACATGGGAATTTTACAGGGTGGAGATCAAAGGAATTAATAGTCTTACTATGTTCTGCAACATCTAGCCAATGACTCAAGTATTTTATGATATTCTAACTGCCACTTTCAAGAACAGGTATTGATAAATGGGAGTGCAACAGAGAGAAAAGCAACCCAGATAGCAAAGTGCAAGTTGTTTGCGAAGTTGTTGAAATAATTAGATGCTTAAGGTGCAGAAAAGGAGAAGACAAGTGATGGCAGTTTTCCATCATCTTACCCAGATAGGAGAGAGATTACAATTATTTTCTAAAGCTCCAGAGAGAGTTTAACACAAGACCATTAGGTAGAAATTATTGGGAGACAGATTTGGGCTTAGTCTATAAGACTCCTCTGAAGATTACAGTGAGTAAAACAAAAACAGGTTGTTCTGTTACATATTGGGGTCTCTGAACCTGAAGGATTCATGGGGGGATGATGTGACTGACCTTTGCTTAAATTATAGAGGGAAACATGGAAGTGAGTACATGATGCAAATAGGTGATCTATAACTGTTCACCAAACTCTTATTGGTTTAGATAGGCAGAGATGATATTTATGGCTTTCTCTATCTTCTTATTTGTAATTTAGAAATGGTAATAATAACAACGTTACTACTACTACTACTACTACTACTATTACTACTATTACTACCGGTGCTATGAATTGTTGAGAGGACTGAATGAGGAAAAATTTCAAAAAACTGATTATACGTTATATGGGATACAGAGAAATAACAACAATAACTAACAATTACTAAGCACTTATTAGGATTAGGCACTGTACTACTCATATTTTGCTCCATAAATAGTTATCTATTGAACCGAATGCATTACGTATTACTGTTGTTGTTAATATTTCCTAATAAAATAAGTGGTTATTCTTAATTGAATGATAGTTATATCCTTTAGATCATGATAGATTTATTTTTATTTTCTCTTTTTACAGTTGCCGTTCTCACTCAATAGAGGGACTATCAACTGCAGCCTTCCATCACCAAGAGCAGCATGACTGAGTCTGAGATAACATTGAGAATGGACTATAAACACACCAGGATTACACTTTTTGCACACGCAGGAATTATATGTTGTCCTTCACAAATAGAAGTTGGCCCATGGCATCGCAATTAAAAACATTAACTAGGACTTGGTGGAACTTAATTCAAGTCACCAATTTGTCATTAACAAGTTCTGCCATCTAACTTCACAAGTTGTTGTTGGTATATGTGGGAAATGGGAATTATTTATTTTTGTCCATTTTATTTCTATTATTTATTTTAGGTTTGATATTCTGTTTTCTTCTTATAAAAGATGATTGTCTAATAGAACTGAAAAATTTTAAACTTTAAAGTCATTTTAAATGGGACTTTAAGGAGCCAGCAAATGAATTCTAGGACTCGGGGATTGGCAGGGGAACAAATTTATGCAAACGCAATACATAGATTAGATTGAAAAGAGTCGAGTGCCTTAAGAGCAGAAATTATAAGACAAGGGAAGTAATCAATTTTGAGAAAATTCTCTTCCTCATTGGGCAAAAGACAATAAGGTTTCTTACAGATAAGGAGTTCTGTGGTTATGTGTAATTTTTATCTATTCTCTTGTCCTGATAGAAACTAAATATAAGCATGGGAGTCGTTCCTTCCCTTAGCTTTTAAGCTAGTTTCAAATTGTCTTGGAGGACATATGTTGTGGTAGGGTAGGGGCTTGGAGGGGAGGCTCTGGTTCCAGAAGATTCCCGGGAAGTTTTAGCAAAGTGCCATAAAGGTTTAATCCACAACTGATCTCATTGTAATAGTTCTCTTCCAGCCTGGTTGCAGAAACGCCATTAAAATAAGAGGTCATCGATGTCAGGAAAAAATAAAATGCTTTGATATTTGAATAGAGGTGTGTGCAATGAACAGGAAGAAAAAAGAGGAAAGAGAATTGATTGTAACTGAGTTTCTATTTTGTGTGAAGAGCTGCCCAGGAACTTTGTCTTCATAATAATCTTGTGACTTGAGTATTACCCTATCATTTATAATAACAGGAAACTGCACTTCAAAGAGGTTAAAATTTCCCCCAAAGTCATGCCACTACAGAGGAGCAGAGGGAGAATTGGAGCAAAGACCTGCCCCTGCCTACTCTTCCTGCATATTATCAAATACAATAATATTATTTTAATACTTTTAAATAGCTATACATGGTCCTTTTAATATAAAGTTCAATTGCTACAGAAAAAGTCAACTGATCTTTATTTCTTAATTAAACATAAACTTTTTAAAAATTAGGGGTTTGGACTATAAAGCCACTACCAAAGCATTACCAATAGACTACTAGCAGAGTAATCTAACTGTCAATTAAATCACAAGATAGGAAAAAATATTGGCAAATTTATATCTTTGGTTTATTTTCATTCCCCTCCTTCCCAATCTGGTTATTTTTACTAGAGACAGGTTATGGAATTGCTATAGACTCCGAATTCTTATAGCATTAAACCTCAATAACCAGGCTGGAGTCCCAATTTATCAAGTTACAAATTAGGAGGGTGACTCTTGAAGAAGCCAATTGCCTCAAACAAAGTAACACCTGTAGTTACAGAATCAGCATAAGAACTCTGAAGGGCATTTTTTTGCCAAATATTTACTGAGGACAACCATGTGACAGACTTTTTCTATGTACTGGGCATACAATAGTGAACTCTAAAGGTGACTACCCTGTTCAACTAGAAATTATGATTTTCTGATAAATGCAGAGAATTAAAATGAAGAAATCTTAAATTTTAAGAAGGAACCAACCACATAGATTTAGAGGATAAAGCATTCCCAATAGATAAAACCTCGAGTACAGTGAGCCTTTAAGGGAACAATACTGACATGTGCCAGGAGCAGAAAGAATGTACGACAGCTTGAGTATGTGGACCTAGGAGAAAGGGCAATTAAATCAGACCCAAGGTAGACTACAGCCAGATTATGTGGATTTTCATAGGCAGGAATCAGAAATGTACATTTCATTCTAAGTGCATCGAGAAATAAAGGTCTTACGCAGGGAAGGCATGGTCTTATTTACAGTATTTATCGACTGCTTGGGCTACCACGGGAGAGGATGGACTAGAAGGGAGCAGGACAAATAACAGGGAGACTCTGAAACATTCAGCGGACAGATGACAGTGATTCAGTAGATGACTTTGGCAGAGAAGGGAATAAAGAGGAGGGGACAGATCTTGTTGGTGAATTCACAGCAGAGTCAAGCAGTTCCTGCTTGTGAATTTTATGTCAAAAAAGAAGGAAAGGGAAGAATCAAGGATGTCTTCTGTTTGTTTTGTTTTGTTTTTGTTTTGGATTGAGCAATAGATTTGGTTAGTTGGTTGGTTGGTTGGTTGGTTGGTGGAGGAGTCAGCTAGCAGAAATGAGACAAAACTGAGGAAAGAGGAGGCTGAGAGTGAGGGATGGGAAGGTATTGAAGAGTTCTGTTTTGAACATGGCACATTTGAGATGCATATTAGAAATCCCTAAGAGATGTTCTCCTAGAGATGGGGAAGAGGTCAAGGCTAGCACTAGAGCTTGGGAGTCATTATCATATAGATGAATTTGAGGCCATGGGAGTAGATGAGATTACCTATGGCCTATGGCGAGGAGATAAAGGATCCCAAGCATGAGCCCTAGGGCATTTAAAATTTTTAAGAGCAATATTTTTTCTTAAATAAATGTCTTTCTATTTAACTAGTAGATTTAATTTCAGAAGTTTTCCATTTAACAATAGTTAAACCAAAGCAAAGCAACTATTATTTCTTCCTTGAAATCTTCTCTAATCTCCATGCCCCAAAGGCCATATATAAAGTTATAAGTGAATGTAATACACTAAATATAAAGAAACACACAATTATACAATTTGTTTAAGAGGGGCTTCTTGATTGTTGCTTTGTACTCGATAGCATTTCTAGCTGTCTTTGGACATCACCTGTCATTCAGCCTTTCCTAATAATAGATTGTAATTGTGCATGTTATTATATCTTTCTAAACTCAGAAGGAAGCATTATGTTCTATGAACTGTACCCCCATGAGTTTAAACCCTGTCAAAAGTACAACTAGGGAGTACCTTTGTCACTGAGCAATTGCAGCTCAGTATTACTAAAATCTTCTTTAAGCTGCTCATTGAAGAGTACGATGGTGCCATTTCCATCCCAAGTAACTCCCAGTTCTGAAGCACAGTGTTATTATACTGTATCAATTCCAAGGCCTGCCAGCTGCAGGTTTGAAATAGCTGCACTCAGTGAAACCCAACTTTTAAATCCCAGGAAAGGGAGTTCAACCCTTTATTGTCCTAAAATAGACCAGTGCGATATGGCTCAGTAAGGGGTCTTTCTGATGGCGCCTTCGAAATTACCATCCTCAGTGTTCTATGCGGGGAAATAAAAGTCCTGGACAACTTTCCACAAGCAGGCTTTTGGCCTGAGGCTCTTGAACAAAATCTTTTCAGTTTCTCCTTGTCTGTATTCATCATGATCCATGACTGCTCATCACCTTTGCCTGGAGAAGGGACTACGTCTTTTATGAAGGTGTGTGTCTATTTTATGTGCCCGGCTATATTGAGTGGTTGAATTGCGGATGTGGTTTATGACTGGTGATAATGGGACTGGTTACTAATTTTTAAACATCTAAAAATGCTGCATAAAATATAACATTCCCATGATTGCACAGGAGAGAGGGTAGAAAATTGAACTGTGTGGATTTCTAGCCAGATTTGGGTCCCGAAGGACGGTATTCAACTTCCCACTCCCACCCTTACGCCCTTTTCTGAGTGTTTTCACAAACACACATACTTTTGCTTTTCTGGCCATTTATACCCAGTGCCTCATTCTGACTCCAACGCGAATAACTAAAATCACCCTACTTGATTCTAAATCAGGTTACCAGTGAAAAGAATAAACTTTCCTGTCCTCTCAGAGTGGCCTTCCAGATCTGCTTCCTATCCTGGCTTCTAAAACTGGCGTGGGCTCCTTGCATGATCATCCCTGTCTGCATTTCCAACCTGCTTTCAGGTCTGACATTTATTATCTGAGAACATTCTCACCACAGTCTCACTGCTCTGGTCTCAGAATTCCCCCAAGGCCCTTCCTGTGTGATATCCACTCCCTTCATTTTTAGGTTCCTCATTATCCCTGGATTTTCTCATTTAACTGAGTTTCATGATTCTCCTATCTCTTGAACCTTCATAGTTTTATGTCTGACTCCAGAAAGTCAGGGTCCCACCAAGAGGAGAATAATTCCCTTCATGTTCTTTGGAACACTCATCTCAATTTGCTTTGAATGAAAATGAGGTCTATGATAATATTTTTCTAAAGCACAAACACAAATGCCATTCCTGATTTTCTATTACACTTAGTAAAATAATTACCTAAATGGATGTTTTTCATTTTACTATTCTTGCCATTTTCATATTTTTCAATATGATTTAGGTTTTCCTTTGAGGATTAACTGGCTTAAAACAAGAAAAGTCTTGAACAACTCATTTTTTTTTTCTTTTTACATCCTTGTCTCATTGGCTTTTCCAAAGTAGAGGTGATGACCTGTAATATTTCTTCCAGACTGACCTCCTACTTCCTGTGCCAGTTTTCAACTCTTTACAAGTAAAGAAGTTAATAAAGAAAAGAGAGAACTTTGATGCTGCCAACTCTTAAGCAATTTAAGCTATGACTCTACTAACCTTAAAGTAAATGAAGCCAGATCCAGTAGCTGCACGATCAAATGCTGTTACAGGATAATTTAGTCCAATTGAATATTACCGTAATGGGGGTAAATGAATTCTGTGCACATTGAAGTTTCTGCTTCTCTAGGAGAATTAAACTGCTGAATGCCCATGTACCCCACTGAAAGTATCTCAAATACACCTTAGCCTGCTGTGTGAATGTGAAGGTCAAGTCTGTTGACCTACCTTTCCAGAATAGATCTTCAAACTAGGTCCACCCGTTCCCCCTTGTTCTTAACGCTCAAGTGTTATCCGTATAGTTTTGAAGAACTAGTTTAATTTCACAAGTGGATTATGTTGAATGACATAAAATTATTTTCTACTTATAGCTCTGTGGTTCCAAAGATCCTATGGAATTTTATAACGACGCACAATTCAAGTCACACATAAGCTAACTTGCTAAGCCACTGAGAACCCATTATAAATATTTTTCAACTTTCCTTCTGTGTCATGAATACTGACATGTTTTATAATTTTATGGAAATATCTTGTTTCCAAAAAAAATACATGAAGATGTGGAAGAAAAAATATTGAATGCTTATTTTATGGTCAAGTAAATATATACATACCATTTACTATTCCCCAAGCCACCAAGGAAGAACATGCAGGTAGCACACAGAATAGGAGAAAACTTAAAACAGGACCACTGCCACTATGGTTCCAGAAGATGCAGGCCACAGAGAGTGGATAAAAAGGAAAATTTCATACCCATGTGGTGGAGAGAAGCAAGAGTAAGGAAGTAAGAGTGGAGGGAGTGTAGGACTTGAAATAGTGAATAATAAATTATATACACATATATATATAATGGAAATAAATAAATGAATAATAAAACTGAAAAATTTATGGAAAGATCTGATAAATAGGAAGGAGGATACAGAGCACATTACAAAGACAGAGAATAATATTTAATATAAGACCAAATATTGTTAGTATGTGCAGGGTCACATGATTATTTTGCATAGTTTTAGCAAAGAGAAAAGAGGAGAAATTTGAGATTCTAAATCGGCATGCCAAATACTTCTGTTTCTAAATGAAGCAACTACTTCTGAATTTCATTCTATATTTGGCCCTCAAGCCATTTTCATAGGACATGTTCAAAAGACAACCAGGGCGCCTGGGTGGCTCAGTGGGTTAAAGCCTCTGCTTTCAGCTCGGGTCATGATCCCAGGATCCTGGGATCGAGCCCCGCATCAGGCTCTCTGCTCAGCAGGGAGCCTGCTTCCTCCTCTCTCTCTCTCTGCCTGCCTCTCTTGCCTACTTGTAATCTCTGTCTGTCAAATAAATAAATAAAATCTTAAAAAAAAAAAAAAGACAACCTGTCAGATGCTGACCGAGACCTGTTGGTGGGCAACATCCTTATAACAATTTCCCCTTGATAGTGCAGAGTATGTCAACGTCATTCAAGCATTTGTGTGAGACACAGTGTGGGCCTAAAAACCTTCTATCTTAGGATACCCACCCCTATTGCTTCCCGTATCCTACCAACTGCTGCAGAGACAGTGTCCATCCCAACCATCCATATGGACACATATTGTTTCTATTCAACAGTCATGTATTCAGGACTCATTCCTTGCCCAACATGGTGCTAGGTGCATAGAAACATATCAAAACACTACTCAAAATTGCCCTTCAGCTCATAGAACTCATCACCATTTTATAAAAATCACATCAGGGGTGCCTGGGTGGCTCAGTCAATTGAGCAGCTGCCTTCGGCTCAGGTCATGACTCCAGGGTCCTGGGATCAAGCCCCACATCAGGCTCCCTGCTCTGTGGGGAGCCTGCTTTGCTCTCTCATTCTGCCTTCCACTCTGTCTACTTGCACTCTCTCTCTCTCTCTGACAAATAAAAAAATAAAATCTTTAAAAAGAATCATATCAAATGCTCATTTTCATTATTTTTTATCCTATTTTCTACCACATGATTATGATTAGTTGTTTAGGGCATACTCGGCTTGCTCCAAGAGTTCTTTGTTTTTATTCCATCCACTTGCCACCTTGCTTACTTTACATCATAACGTACGATCGCCTAATCTCTCATTTTGGTCCAGAAGTGCCACTTTGCACGCATAATTTTAGCAACAAAAATCTCTCCTTACAGCTTTCACTTCCTGCTGTTTTTGAGTCTCTCCAGTCTCCGCAAAAATATATATCCCAATTTCATTTATAGTTAGATGCTTACAATTAAAATGCCACTGTCCTTGTAAAGTTGCTTTAGTGATATCATTCTCTGCCAAAACTATGGTAGCTGTAAATGAGATTCGAGACTCATTTTCTTCATAGACCAAACACAACTTAAATTTATGTGCACAATGGGTGGCCGGTTTTCTTACTTCTGGAAATGAGATGTAGTCGAGTGCCCAGGGACACACGCCTCTTTGATACCTGTCTACACAGTGACGATTTGCTGCCCTATCATCCTTTTAGTCCTATGCAACAGTCTACTGCCTCCCCCAGTGTCCTCATCGTGATCACTGCCCCATTGCCATGGGACACAGATATTCTGAGCTGAACTGAAAAATCCAGTTTGTCCAGGCACAAAGCCACCATGCCTGTGACTGTGTCACCTTTTAGCCAGGAAAGAGAATAAGGAAGAGACAACGTATGAGTTGAAAAGCAACCCCAAATGGAGTGCTTATTTAAACATATTCTAAAATATGTTTGTCTACTTGACCTAACTACTGACTTAAATGCAATGAGGAGGCATTAGTATCTGGATTTCTGCCAGAGAAAGCTCCTTGCTTTATATCTCCTTAGGCTGTACTGATGAAACTACCTAAAAATGGGGTTTAATAGCACTTAATTCATTTTAAATACTAAAGCAACCAGTAAGGTGCATCAGATGATAAAAAAAAAAAAATACGACTCTCAGGGTTAAAGAAAGTATTCCAGCTGGGACTTTCTTGCTCATATATAAAATGGGTCGTGTTCTCTCATGGAGTCATGGTGAGGATTCTGACCAAGCAGGTGGTTTCTGGCAGACTTTGCTTTGCTCCAAAGTTGCTCCTTCCACGGGTGTGTTTTTTCAAACGTCACAGTGTGGTTCTGACTGTAGAGATGGCTGATGTTGGCGATCTTGGCGGTGAACGGGGTAGCAGCGTTCTAAAATTCTTTCCACACAATACAACTAAAAAGTCCAGATTTCAGATGCTCACTGCTCAGGGACAAGATGCTAAGTGCTTCTAAGTGTTTTGTTGAGAGCCAGTGTTTAAGTAAACATTACAAATTATGGCTGTCTAGTAAATAACGTGGACTGAAGCCCTTGAGAAATTTATTATTCATAAAATACATCATTTTGTCAGCTGGATCATGTAGCTTTTTTCTTGAAGAAATTGATAGAGGTTTTGGTTTGATCGCCGGCAATGAACAGTAAGTGCTTTTCAAAGACCCAGACAAGGCTGAACCTCCATCAGAAAAGGCGGTCCAGAGAGGCAGCCCATCCTCAGTGCACAAGCTTTGATGGTGGTTTTTGGTGTTTGGTCAGCTTCTCTGCAGCATCCTCAGAAGGGTATGTGGTCTATCAAGGCCCTCTTTTATGGTGTTTGCCCTAAGAAGCCCGGTAAGAATCATCCCGCAGGGATCGAGGATTAGTCACCTAGATAGAATTTTAGTCGAATGTGTTTCTTCCCCTTCAAGCCCTCTCCTGTAAAGATGTGTGTACGCAGCCATGTGTTTATATATGTAGTTTAGTGAAATAAAATTTAACAATAAATAAACTTATTTATTTGTAATATATATAATATAATATGATATATATTATATATAATATATAAATAAATATATAATATGTAAATAAATAAATAACAGTGCTGTCTAGAGAAATTAGCAGTAGAATCCTTTTTTTTTTTTTCATTTCTTGACCTGTTTCTGTTTGTACTTCCGTTTCAGCATGTGAGAGTCCTTGGCTTCTATTCACGAATTTGATCACTCATGCAGTGAATATTCCTTGTGCTCCAACTATGAGCCAGGACTATCCTGGGTGCTGGTAACCTGGCAAGCAGAAAAGTAAGTCCATGATTACCATTCAATCCTATACATACTGTGGTAGAAATAAGAAGGTATTGGAAACAATGAGAAAATGCTTGTCTCAGACTTTCAGATTAGGAGATCTTCCTGGAGGAGGCAACCCTTTAGATGAATCTTAAAGTAGAATATGTGTAAGTAAAGAGGGAGAATTCAAACAGAAGGATGAGTGTGTTTTAAGTCACAGAACAGAGAGACATCATGCCAGGGTATTTGCACTTTGTTGGGCCTTCCTGGAGCTCAACATCTGTATGGAAGAAAGAGGTGGGGTGGGGAGGGATAGATGGAAAAGAGGATATTAGAAAAGGTGGAAGGTGCCAGCTCTGGTGTATGGAATAGACTTTTCTGTGGCAGAAGAAACTAAAAAGCCCTTTCTAGTTCCCTTTGTGGAGACAGGGAAATCAGTTTTCAGTTTTCTCATGTGTAAAATGACGTATTTGGGCTCTCCAATCACAAGGACTTTTCCAGCTTTAAGAGCCTATGATTCTATGAATTTTTGGCACCTTGCAAGAAAACATGAAAGTATTCATGAGCACATGAATCAACATTCTCTTCTGTAGGAAAAAACAATTCCATTACCCAAGATTTATATTTGGAAAATTGCTATGGTGTTAGACATGTTTCACGCTCAATCACATCATTTAACTATTAAAATGGTATCTATTCTTAGCATGAAGAGAACAATAATTACAAATATTTATTGTTGTTTACACTTCTATTCTTAAAGAAAAGGTGAGTTCTCTCAACATGGGCTTAAAATTTCTTAGCAAATTAAAATGTTCATTGAGGGGCACCTGAGTAGCTCAGATGGTTAAGTGTCTGCCTTCAGCTCAGGTCATGATCCCAGATCAGGCCTAGTGTGAGGCTCCTGGCTCAGCAGGGAGCCTGTTTCTCCCTCTGTTCCCCACTCATGCTATCTCCAGCACTCTCTCTGTCTCTCTCCCTCTCAAACAAATAAAAATTTTTTTAAAAATGGTTGTTGAATAACTAGTTTCCTAAAGCGAAAGGTAAGATATTTTAGTAGAAATATAATGGTGAGAATTCAAGCACATATTCGTCATTATCATTTTTGAGCAATGTAAAAACTAGGTCGTTAAGATTTAAGTTTTTCATTTATATAAAAAGACAAAAAATGATCAGTTCGCTCATTTCTCTGCTCTGCAATAGAACTTCATGGGTGCTATTTTCACCTTATCATTATTAGTACTTTCTACCATTTCATCAACCAAAATGTCAATTGACTTACACCTAGTTATGTATAGATATAGACAGATACATGTAGATATAGTCTCTGTTTTGAGTTGTCAGAAATCTACCATTACTGTAAAAATCTAAAATGACTGCACATGTAATTTTATCACAAAGCCCTTTCCTCAAGTCCTTTTCTTAAGAAAAATTGAGCCAAGCAGTTTAATTAGTTAAATATTGAAATGGAAAAAAAAAGAAGAAGAAGAAGAAACACAGGGAATCTGAGTTATTTATTCATTCACACAGCAAGCACAGTGATGAGATAAGAACCAAATTTGGTAGTTTAGAGCCTACATTATACTGCCATTGAGATTTACCAGTCCTACTGAACCCACTAATATACAAGTATTAGTATTTTATTTTATTATTTTCAATTATTCTAATATTATGCTAGATAGTCGAAATTTTCAGAAAACTAATCTCTTCAGTTATAGCCAAAATAAGCAGTCTCAATTTTTCAGCATATATTTGTAGTGTGACTAAGGTTTGCCAGGCATGGGATTCAGCATTGAAGTTAGAAGAGCAAAAGTAAGTCAGTCCATGTTCCTGAAAAGTTCACAGTACCATGAGAATGCCACCCTGTAAATCAGCAGTACAAGCATTGTAACAAATATAAATGGGAAATAAGCTTGAGGTACTTTGGAAGGGTACCTCAGAGGGTTTACAACCTAGTATGTGGAGACTCTGGAGTGGTTTCCAAATTGAGATCTATGGAAGAAGGTGAAGTTAGAAAATGTTGGCATTCTAAGAAGTATTAGCATTTACAGATTACATGGAGGAAGAGAAGTACAAAGAAGCCTGAGCAGAAGCATCCAGAGGGTGATGGAAGATGTAGGAAGTATGATTTTATGGAAAGCCAAGAGCATAGAGGATTTCTAGAGCACAATGGTTGCCAAAGCTGATACCTGCAGAGAAGTTAGTGGAGAACATGATCAGAGAGTAGATGATGGATTGGACGTCAGTGCCACTAGTCCTTGGCAAGGATTAGTTCATGAAATGATAGGAATAGAGTTCAAAAGAGAATGGGTTGAAGAGGGACTTGGAAGTGAAGAAATCTGACAAATCTTTTTAAAAGTAGGGTTATACAGATGAAAGTTATAATATGGTAGATAGAGGGAAGGGTCTGTAGGAATCTTTTGTTTGTTTTTAATCATGTTTAAATGCCAATGAGAAGTACTTGAGGTCAGGTGTCAAGTAGAAAGCAATTTAAGAGAAGGCATCTTAGACTAAAAGAAGGTTGAGAGTATAGGAACCAGTATATATAGTGAGGAATTAGCTCTAGATGGGGGAGGGGGACTCTTTCGAATAGAAGAGATGAAGTAATAGAAGGCTATCTTGTAGATAAACATTCAAAGTAGATGGCGTTCCTAATTAATATCTTCTATTTTCTCTGTGATAGAGCCTATGGAGCCAAGGATGGAGTGGAGGTCCGGATGTGTCAGAAGAGATGTTTTGAAACAATGCTAGAAACAGCACCATTATCTAGCAGCACAAAGGTTTTAGTTGTGGCTGGATATGAATTTATATTCATATGATACTGAGTGATTTTTTTTCAGCACTATTTAGAAATGAGCTAGAGGAGAAGGAGAAGCCTTGGATGGACAGCAGTGTTGCTATGTTGGACAACAGGCCCACTGAATGATAAGGAACGAGGAGACAGGACAGGGATGATAGCAAAAATCTAACCAGGTGAACATGCCAGAGTATAAACAAGATTGGAATTTAGACATATTCGTGATAATAACCAAGGAGGAGGGCTGAAAAACAATAAACTAGGATGGGATAGAATTCCATATTTCAGAAGTGCATGCAACGGGTTAATTAGTTTGGTTTGGTTTTGGTTTTATTCATAAGTCTACATTCTGGTCTTGGGGAATGGGTAGCTGAAATGAATGCAGTTATTCACTGAAATGAAAATGTTAAGGATCTGAAGAATGAGTGAGTTGAATTAGTGACACTGATGTCATTTGAGCAGTGGCAAAGCTCTATCCTTCCCCAGGTTCTAATAATGAGCTTAGAGGCTGGGGGAAAAAAAAAAGACAAATCCTGAGTGTTAAGGCTCATAACATCTTACCTTCCTACACAACATTGCTCTTCACACTGACCACAACCACCAATTTTAGTCATGCCCCTGGCCTATTTACTATGGGATAAGACATCCATAGCCCATGGAGAAAAGTTTGGAAAAGCAAGCATGCACTGGGATGGTGGAAAGGAGCATGAATCAGCCGAGAAAATACAGCTTAATTTGGAATAAAAATCCAAGAGAGGACAGATGAATGGGGAGACTTATGTTTGGGAGTGGGAAGCATTGTGGGTAAGATTAACTAGCCACATATTTCCAGAATAAGCCACCCTGCAGTGTACTGATGGATGGAGAGAGGGTCAAGTGTGGGAGGCAGAGTGGGACACGTATCCTTTCTGGAAAATGTCACCGGTGAAACTACTTTAAAGAGGCTTAGGAGAGAATCCTACTCTGATAGGAAAGGCAAGACAGCAGGACTATTTAGTTTCCAGAATACTCACCGTGTGCATTCTGTTCTCTGTGCCTTTTACCTCATTCCTTCCCTTTTACCACCCCTCCTCTCTTTCCCTCTCACCTTGCCCTTCCCCTCTCTGTCTTTATTCTGTCTTCTTCACACTCTTCCCTATTTCCTGTCTCTTCCCCCACCATGGAAAACTAAGGTTCAATAAGGTGCAGGAATATAAATTTGTCGCTGAGGAATCTCTATTGAGACTTTCTTTGCCCTGCTATAGGCACTGTCTAGAAGGATCCACAATGTTCTCTGCCTGACCCACAATTAACCAGAGGTTCCAATTCAGCCCAAGGCCAGTTTGCTCTGTTTCCAGAAGCAGCCCCTGGTGCACAGGGTACCCATCACTCTGCTTGCCTGTGACCTTTCAACGAAGTGTAATTCAGCAAAGCTGATTCTTGTACTTTATTGCTCGACCTACAACTAACATGTAGACACATATGGATGTGTTCTCACCCTCATCTGTGCCATATGCCCTCCTCCAGTCTCTGCCACTCAGCCTTTGCTCCTTGACTGCTTGTATGTCCCATTGGAATGGCACATATCCACTTCCTTCATAATAAAAGAAAACTCATTCCATATATGATTGTCAAATTCTGAAGGCCTCGGCCAGCTAGAGGTTACCATCAATTGTTGAGCAGTGACTCATTTCATTGTGGGATATTACCTTTTCCTTATTTCAAATAAAGTGGCAGCTGGAAGGAATTGGTAGGGGTGCTCATGTTTCCTCCTTGTGGGAGAGATTAAAAAAAAAAAAAAAGAAAGAGAGAGAGAGATACCTTCATGAATCATGAATCATGCAAGTTGTCTCCTACCATGCCAAGGAAATTATCTTCTCTACACTACCCATCAATACCATTGACCTTTGTCATAAAAAGCAGGTCGCTTATATCTATATCCCATTAAAAGGCATCATCTTACAATCACTTCTTCAGTACTATTAAAGTCGTGTCAAAAAGAATCATTGACTTATTGTCAAACACATCCAACCTTCCACATTAATATACCCAGAGACACCTCACTAATCAGCAGGCAAACAATGCCAGACACAAGGGAAGCCCCAGGAAACCAGGGGGGAAAAGGTCTCTGATTCTACCTTCCCTAGCTGACCTGTGCATGTTCTCTCTCTATCTTGTACATTAGGACCGTTGGTGATATGTCATTTAGCACATCAGTCCTTATATATTTAAAATGAATGTGCTGTTTTTGCTTGCTCTCTAAATCATACCAGTGGCAGAAATTCCATAGTATTTCAGAGGATGCTTGTGAGTCTTCCTGACCTGTCTGGCCCTAACATGGCAGTGGGCCTTAATTGGGAGTCAAAAAAGAGCTTATTGAGTACATATTTCAGTGGAATTAACAGAAAAATAGACTTGTTAACATGCTAAATGACAGAGGTATCCTGTGTTATGTCAATTCCAGGAAGTAAAACAATCGTTTGACTTGGTGTGACCAGGTAAGGCTTCCTGCAAAAGGGGCATTCAAGTGGGGATTTTAATAAGATGGAATTTGAATATCTAGATAGGAATAGGGAGAGATTTCTGGGAAAGAAACTCTTAAGAAAAAAACTAATTCCTGAATAAGAAAATGCAAGGAAGTGAAGGGAATTACAGAGAATGTCTTCACTTGTCTTAAGTAGTGTGCATATTGGTGATAAGAAGACAAACAGGATAGTATCCAAAGATAACTGAGCTCAAGACAAATACATTTTGATTTTCTCCAAAATACAGGGAGTACTTTTTCAAGGTTTTTGAGCCTATATAATGAAATACACAATGGAAGGAAAGGGGGTGATTTAGGATTATTCTTCAGGTAAGCCACGTCCATCAGACATAAATGAGATTGCTGCAAAATTGACAGAGCAGATGAGCACCTGGATTTTACTTGGAGAGGGACAGATTTAAAGGCACTTAGAAGGGCTTAATTCACTGAGCTTGTAGAATTAAGACATTATGTACAACTTAGACCCAGGATTCTATTCATTATCCTTTCTCTCCCTTCCTTCCTTTTTCCCTACCTTCCTATTTTTAAGGCTATGTTTTGACATAGCTATGGGGAAACTCTCTATATGCACCCAGTGCCTTAGCTGGGTGCATACCCTCTTCCACCTGGTATGAAAGGCTGGGTGGTGGGATCCTGAAGCAGAGAAGCAGAGTGGAAAGAATAGACCTTCTGCGGTCAGAGAGACCTGGTTAGAACTGCTGCTTCCACTATTGTTTTGTTGTGACTTTATACAGGACCCTCAGTAGTTCTCTGCCTTTCTATTTCTCATCCTTTTATACTCATTATCTCTAATCCTCATGTCAGTCCTTCATAGTACATGTACATATGTGTGCATGATCATCACAATCCAACTTCACATTTCCAAGTCCCATGCTTACATAGAATTATTCAGCTTACCATTTTGAAACCTGGTTTTTATCTTGGTTTCTACATGGCACACTCATAGTTTTCTTTTTAACTCAATGGCCAATCATTTCAGTGTGCTTGGATAGCTTTCCCTGCTCTGGTTGTAACCACTGAGCCACCCAGGCGTCCCTGCTGCTCTGGTTGTAAACATTAAATGGTAGAGGGTATAAAGCTTAAGGCCTGAGGTCTCTTTTTTGTTGTCTATACTTTTTCCCTAATTATTTATAACCGATACCATTTAAGTGCTGATAATTTCCAAATGTATATCTCTATTTTTCACCTTTACTCAGGACTTACTATGCCTCCTGGACATGCCTTTTTTTAACATGGGTTAAGTGGAACTTTTGACTCACTCTCCAAATTCTGCTTCCAAGAATCTCCATGGGGAACTGCCATCTACTCACCAACTCTAACTAACAAACTGAGGGAAATTTTTACTTCCTTTCTTTCCCTTACCTCTTAAAACCAATCAATCAACAAGTAGAAACAAAAGCAAAACATTTTCTTAATCTACCTATTTCATCTATCCGCATTGTTATCATCCTGATCTTATCCAATATCATTTCTCATCTGGACAACTCCAGCAGACTTCAACTGGCCTCTTTGTTTCTACTTCAGGCTCCTTTCTCCACACTATATCCAGAATAGTCTCGGAGAATGTAAAGTAGATCTCTGCTTAAACTCTACAATGACATCACTTAATGCTGAGAATAAAATCTCATTCTTTATTCTGGATTTCATGGCATGACTGACTCTCACTTCTCTCAGCTCACTGTGTTTAAGACACAAAGGCTTTCTTTTCATTCCTTTGACTTACCAATTTCTCTTCTCTTTTACAGGCTTTGAAATAACCCCATCCTCTGTCTAGAATGTTTTTCCAACAGATCTCCAATGAATGGTTTCTCCACTTGCCCATAGCCTCATCAGAAAAGCCCGCCATGAGAAAGGGGAACCCTCCTACACTGTTGGTGGGAATGCAAGCTGGTGCAACCACTTTGGAAGACAGCATGGAGGTTCCTCAAAAAGTTGAAAATAGAACTACCCTATGACCCAGCAATTGCACTACTGGGTATTTACCCTAAAGATACAAACGTAGTGATCCGAAGGGGCACGTGCACCCAAATGTTTATGGCAGCAATGTCTACAATAGCCAAACTATGGAAAGAACCTAGATGTCCATCAACAGATGAATGGATGAAGAAGATGTGGTATATATACAAAATGGAATACTATGCAGCCATCAAAAGAAATGAAATCTTGCCATTTGTGACAACGTGGATGGAACTAGAGGGTATCATGCTTAGTGAAATCACAAGTCAATCGGAGAAAGACAACTATCATATGATCTCCCTGATATGAGGAAGGGGAGATGCAACATGGAGGGTTTGGGGGGTAGGAAAAGAATAAAAGAAACAAGAAGGGATCAGGAGGGAGACAAACCATAAGTGACTCTTAATCTCACAAAACAAACTGAGGGTTTCTGGGGGGAGAGGTGTTGGTAGAGGGGGGTGGGGTAATGGACATTGGGGAGGGTACGTGCTATGGTGAGTGCTGTGAAGTGTGTAAACCTGGCTATTCACAGACCTGTACCACTGGGGATAAAAATACATTATATGTTTATAAAAAAAAATTTAAAAAGAATAAAAAAGAAAAGCCCGCCATTACTGCACAATCTAAAATTGTTGCTAATAAATAGTTATTGACTTGCTATTCAAAGCATGGGGTATGGACCTGCATCACCTAGCATCACCTAGCCCTGGCATCACCTAGAAGCTTGTTAGAAATGCAGAGTCTTGAGCCCCACTCAAGACTATTAAATCACAATCTGCATTGTAACAAGAACCCTGATTGATTTGTGTGCACATTAATATTTGAGATCCCCTAACCTAGCACATCACTTTTAATTTTTTTGTAGCACTCACATTTCCTGATTTTCTCTTGTGTATGAAGGTATATTTGTTGAGCTCCTCTATTAAATACAAGCTCCATGAAAACATGGGCCTTATTAGCACTGCTCACTTCTAACATGTCTCAAAACAAGAGCAGTACTGATACTTAAATGGCTTGTTGAATGAATAAACGAAGTATCCACATTTGCCTGAGGATATATTCTTAAGGAGGGGAAGAATTGAGATCCAAACTCTTCCATTCACTTCACAACTCCCAGTTCAGGAAGTAAATTATGCATATCCATGTCTTTTTGGGACGGTTGAGGGGGGTTCACTGTCCCAAAGGTAATCTGCCTTCAAACTAAATTGAGATTGAAAGGAACATCAGGCTCCTTTCAACCTCCCCATTTTAGGACAACTGCAGCATCAGGGCTTCTGAGCACTGTTCCCAGAGTTCCACTTGAGTGATTCTGGCCTATTAGGGACCACAGCTGAAGTTGAATTCATTTCATGATCTATTTACGTGCAAGAATGAACTATAGCAGGCTGGAATGAGGGCTTCAGGTTATGAGGGATCCAGGAGAGAGGAGAGGATAAGATGGAGGAGAATGTCTGAGAAACTGAGTGGTAGGAAAAGTCAATTCCCCAGAGATATGTAGTTTTATGGGGGAGAGAGAAGGCACAAGCACACCTTTCTTTCCCCATAATTATTTCATCTCTATACCATCATATCACATGTAGCTTATCAACCCATTCATGACAGTAAGATATCTAAAGAGTTAACCGTTGAACACATAATATATATTTATTTTCCTGAACAGTGACTTTAACTCAGCAACCAGTGCTAACATGTACATATTTTCACTTTCTCCATGTTTTGTTTTCTCTTGCACTATAATCTCCCCTGGTTTTTCACACAGAACTCTTCATTTCCAGACAACATATATCTCTACAGCAGGAAAGAACTAAGTAGCACTATCCACAGAGTTAAAGTCAGAATTTTGGAATCTAATTCAGATATACTGGGGCTCTTCTTTTCAATAAAATAAACGAAGTTAATCTGAAGTATAAATAAGCACAGTACAATAAATGTGAAAGAGAATTTCTGAAATGAAAAAAGATAAAACAGATTGTCATAATTTGGGGGGAAAGAAAGGAAGAGAAGGATGAAGGGAGGGAGGAAAAAAGCTTTGACAGCCAAAAAAGAAAGTGAAGGGGCTCCTGGGTGGCTCCTGGGTTAAAGCCTCTGCCTTTGGCTCAGGTCATGATCCCAGGGTCCTGGGATCGAGCCCCGCATCTGGCTCTCTGCTCAGCGGGGAGCCTGCTTCCTCCTCTCTCTCTCTGCCTGCCTCTGCCTACTTGTGATCTGTCTCTATCAAATAAATAAATAAAATCTTAAAAAAAAAAAAAAAAGAAAAAGAAAGTGAAGTTTATCTCTTGAGCCCATGGGTCTGACTCGCCATGAGAATTTCTGCCATTCTACCCTAGCCAGTAACTTTGTTTCAAATTAGCAGAGGCCATCAGGCTCCAAGTTCAGTTAGAGTTATTGAGAAATTTGATCATGGCCATCAAAACCTTCCAGAGTGAAAAACTTATGTCCTTTTGCTTGGAAAAACAATTTGAATATGTCCACATCTTCATAATTCATTTTATCTCTTTCTATTAGTATTATAAAAATATATAAATTCCTTTCTATGAGTAAAAGCCATTTTTAAGGAAACTGAAGATATTAAAATAAATATGGATAAAAAAACTAAACACACACACACACACACACACACACGACAACCCATTTTTTTCAGAACAGTGGTCCACGCAGTCTTTCCTGTATCCCTCAAAGTCCTTACAACAATTTTTTTTTCTTACAACAATTTAGTTAACTTCACACCTTCACTGCTCTTTTTGCTAGAACTTTAACTCCTATGTTCATACTGAATGACCTTAACAATTATTTTTGGACTGGGCTGATATTTCTATTTGAAACAGATGAATGCAGCATCTGCTGGTGAGTTGGATTCACACATACGCACACACACTCACACACAGGAACCATGGATCCCAGACTATAAGAAACTTACTAGAACAACATTAAACTCAAGTGAATGCTTTTCAAAACTACTCATTATAGTCCTGAAACACTTTTCACTTTGTATAGATCCTGGAAAGGCAAAGGCAGCAATGGGAACAAAAAGGGGGGAGAAAAACAATGAATAGCAAATCTGGTGTTTTCCAACTCAAGAAGCCGCAGTTGATTTGAGAAGTGGCAGAACATATAAGCTGCTTCCAATTTTATTCGAGTGAAATCTTCCATCCCAGCTTTTGTATATGCCTGGCCTCACACATCACAGTTACACACCAAAGCCCTCAGGAGCTAGAGTTTTAGATCAGTGTCAGAGCATTTATATTTAAAAAAAAAAAAAAAAGACCCTGAAAATGCCAGCTCTACCCCAGCTAGGATTGTTTCCCCCGTGTCATGCAGTTAGACTTGTCAACATCAGTAATATACATGATGTTTGAACTTCTTCCAAGTGACTTACCCACACACTCACTCTACTGAAAAAATTCAGTTCCTGCCCACCTGCTGTTCAAGTGCAGGGAAGAGATGAAAGATTCTTTTCCCCTGAAATTAAAAAGAATGGAAAACAAACAATTCCAACTGAATATGTCAGTTTGTGCCAAGACCTCTTCTGCTGCATCTTGTCATACCTTCTATAGTATGTCAGTTCCTTGTGACCTCCTTTTTAACACAATCAGATGCATTGGAAATTGAAAAGAATCTTGCATTGGTCTAATAGGCTGCAATTATTATGATCTAACACCTAAAATAGATTTTTTTGTACAATGCTTTTTTACATGATGATAAACATAATTATAACAACCTCCGTAGGATAAATTGAAGAACTCAGTCTCAAAGGAATTAATGTACAAATGCTACTGCTTTCCTCATTAAAAAAATAAAAAATACTTTCCTATATGGATCCTCTGAGAAATTTTATATAAATCTTTGACCACACTGAATTTATTCATTCTTTTTTTCACTTGATTTTTGTTTATTCATTCATTTTTTTTTTTTTTTTACTGCTACTTTAGGGATATCGTGTGATAAAGGTAAAGCAAATTTTAAAAATGCACCAACCCCACTTCCTGTATTCAAAAAACTTGTATTTTTTTGGAGGATGGATTAGATACATACCCAGAATAGGTAAAATGACAATGCATTAACTAACAATGCAGGATTTAGGCATAGAGATAACATATGGTAGCATTAAGCATGAAAATGTGGTCTAGGAATTTAGTTAAGAGATATTTGTATAGGCAGAATGTGGAGGAAGATAGGAAGCTTCAACTGGACAGTTTATAAATAGGTAGGATTTGAATAGTTGGAAAGGAGTGAAAAAGACATTTTCCATATGGAGGAACAACATAAGCAATCTCAGAAAGTTGGTCATGCATGCACTACCTGGTCCAGGGGAGGAAATTAATCTAATGATGACACTCATTTGTTAGTTTAAATCATTTATTTGCTACATAGATTTTCCTCTATTGCTTCAAATGTTTCAAAGGCATGTAGTTACATTTCAGTTACACTGAAAGTGTAGGTTCAAGAAACTCGTTTACTCAAGGAATAGTAGGGTGGGGAAGATGGGAGGAAGATGTGTATATAATTTACTATCCTGGAACTCCAGAGAAAGAAGTGAGTCTGGGACTCTCAGATGGAGGAATCCCAGTCATAGCATTTCTAGGAATCAAAAGGGCAAGAATTTGTGGTGGATCTTTGTCTAGTTTTCCATTTGGCTGTTCTATCAATCTTTGCTTCTTTCTGTATATCTTGTCTTCTTACTTTTCCTTCTGTTTCTTGCTTCTTTAGCTTGACCTCTTAGTTTTTATTCTTCCTTTTCTGTGTCTCTTTGGTTATAGATTCTTATTCCTTTGGCTTTGACTTACTCTTAATACAAGTTCTTTCGCAGTTCCTCACTCCCTACTCTAACTAATGGACCACACACTGTACAAGGCTTTTTACAACTGATTGACTTTTTCCCCCCTGTGTTTTTCTGTTCTACATTCTGAATGCAAGAATCCAGTAGCCCAGCTCATTCACCATTGAAGAGATCATTCATATCAGGCTACTCACGCGTCATCAAATAGCCCAAGGATTAGCTGCCTTTGAGTCTGGGGCATTTCCCATCTAAAAAGCTATATTCAGGGAGTGGTACAAAACATGGTTGGCTGGGTCTCCTCCCTCAAAGAGATCTGTGGGCAGATCAGCTTTCTCAGAAGAGGTTGTGGCAATCGAAGTCACGACGATTGACAAATGTAATGGAAAAGGAAGGGACCACATTTACTTTATAATCTGTTTCAAGAGAGATGGCTCATTTGTGAGGTGATGAATATATTAAGTGTCTACTATGTACAGGTAGTCATGAGACCTTTACTTTCAAAGGTTACTTAATTTCCAAAACAATTCTGCAAAATTATTATTAACAGTTTAGAGATGAGGAAACAAAAACTCAAAAATGCTAAGCAATTTCTCCCAAATAGGTAACTAGGAATTGATGTACCTTGTGTTTTAATACATGTTTATTAAAACTGAAAGAGGATTTGGTTCATCCATCCCTATCTTCCTTACTCCTTATTATACAACTCTGATAATTTTGGAGAAAATTTAATCCTGTACTTGGTGACTTCAAACTGGTGTAATCAATCATTTGATGAACCAAATAATTGCTTTTGCTCTCTCATTTACTTTAATTATGGGCAACATTGGGTAACACTAGTTCATATTTGTCAAATGTGAAACTAGAAAAAAACTTTTTAAACCCATTTTAATTTTAAAGTACTCCTTTTGGATTATCTATTGGCTCTAAAGGAGACTGCCCTTATGTTCTACATGTATGTTACTGATGATATTGCTTAATTAAATTGACCATTTGTTGATGGCAGAGATTGTTTATTTTATTTTTTTTTTAGAGATTGTTTATTTTTAATGACTTTTTATAGAGAAAGTCACAATTCCCCTAAGAAAAACATTTGGGTCTATGATCACTTAGCAGTAGTAACTTTCAGCTTAAGGAATGTGAATATTCATAACACTGGATCTGCTTATATCATGAATTCATTCTGAAAACAAAGTAAAACTTGTTCAATAAATCATTGCGACACCATCTGAGACAGGAATGCACAGAGTACTCCCTAAAGGACAGCCCCTTCCTAGGCACTATAGAATGTCTGAACCAGTATTCAAGGTCTCTGGCCTCAAATAATGTGAAAATTTTCACATATGACATGTACTTCAAATGAATAGGGTGTAAAAATAGCGTGTAATATAGGCAACAAAAAGAATAGATAATGTGTGCTATAGAAATTTAGAACATTAAATCAGCGTGGGCTGGAAAAGTTTAGAAGAATGCGATGGGACGAGTGATGGAAAGTTTAAGGATAATATAAAGGAAGAGAGATACATGTGAACACAGCAAGCCTTGTTTGACTTCTGCTGAGAACCAGGCATGCCTTAGAATGAAAGGTGCTGAGTGAAACCAAATAATTAGAATATAGAATTTACTTTACTTTAGACTAGGAAATACCAAAATATATATCATTTTACAAAAAAATCATCCATCAACAATTCCAACTAATTATTCTATTCCTCCATTCCTCCCAACTAGCACAATTTTTTACATATATATATATATGCACATATTTATGTATATATATATATATATATGTATGTATGTATGTATTTGGTAGTTCATTTTCCTCTGTAGCAAATATCTAGTTACCTTAAGAAAATTAACATTGTCTGGAGACACCCATATTAGGTTTTTCTTTTAAGGAGCGATTTAGTCTGTACCACAAATGAAAAATCCCTCTGCCTCCCATCCTCAAATCCTTGTTCACTTGGAACCCAAAAGGCCACGTATATCAAGTTTTGCTTTTTCTAGCTTCAATTTTCTGTAAGGGTGAATGATTAGGGATGAAAGTCTATATTAGTCTTGCCTGATCAATCTTGTAAAACTGCTTAGGACAACATATTGTCATTTCCATTTTGGCCAGCAAAACAAAGTAGGAAGGAAAGAACAAGCAGGCCATTGGCAACAGAAAATGTGCTCTTTTCAAGGATGGAAAGAAATCTGTTCAAATAGTTCCATTTTCCTCTTTTGAGACTTTTCAAGGATCTTCTGGAACTCTGACCTTTGTTATCTAACTTCTGGATTCCTGGACTCTAAAAATTTAAGTACTCTATTAATAATTATAAGAATCACTTTATTACTACTGTAAGAACAAATTAAATGCAAAATATATATTGTAGCTGTAACAAGGCTGGGTATTCTGGATTTCTTAGTGCTTGTGAATGCTATTTAAGACATCTGAATGTGAAGATGTTGGCCTGAAACCCAGAAGGCATCTGAACATTTATATTGCTTGGAATTCATTAGGATTCCTTGACCTAAGGACTTCTGTCTTTCAGCAAATGTGTGGTGCTTTTTTTTTTCCGCCACCCTATCTTTCAAGTTAGTATCTTTCTTCTTCTACTGTATCTTCTTGAGATTTCATTCATGGTTTTTTTTATTCTATCCCACATGACTCTTGACTCTCATATTTATTATTTGTCTCTCTCTGAGCTGTATTACAGGTTTCCAAAAAAAAGTCTATTTTCCATGTTTCTAATTTTCCCTTTAGTAGTGTCTAATCTTCTGTTAATGTACCTATTAAGGTGTGGTTTTTTTTTTTTTAAGATTGTATTTATTTATTTGACAGAGAAAGACAGTAAGAGAGAGAACACAAGCAGGGGGAGTGGGAGATGGAGAAGCAGGCTTCCTGCTGAGCAGGGAGCCCTGTGCAGGGCCCAATCCTAGGACCCTGGGATCATGACCTGAGCTGAAGGCAAACACTTAACTACTGAGTCACCCAGGTTTCCCACCTATTGAGTTTTTAATTTTCAAATATTTTATTTATTTCATTTCTCCAAGTTCTATTTACTCCAAATCTAGTTAATAATATATAATCTCCTATGTCTTGTTCTTATTTTTAAACATCTCTTCTTTGTTTAAATATATTAAACATAGTTCATTTAGTTTATATTTTGTTTGATAATTATATTTGACGTCTTGATGAGTCTGATTCTACTATTTGTTTCTTCTATTTTTAAGTGATAAAGTGCTTTGAGATAGATAGAAGATAGAGGCAGAATTTTTTTTTCTACTATGAGCATCTCATTTTCCTTGGAATATTATCTGTGGGAATTATCGAGTCCTTGTTAAAAGTAACATCCTTCCACAGATGAATTACAATTACTTATAGTCATTGAAGGGGGGTTCATAACTAACTTATAAGAAAACTGGTTTATGATTATAAATTCTCAAGGGATACTTTCCCATCTATAAGGCTAAGGTCAAGATTGGCAAGTTTTCTTAAGTTCTCCTTTTGTGCAGTAGGTGGAGCCCCTTGGGCTCCTAACTTTATGAAGTGGTCTCCTAAAATACTCTCCACCTTGAATTAGCCTATGCCTCATCTCTTCCTCCTGCGACTTGGGCTGAAATATTAAGAATTAAAATGGGCTTTTGTATCCATTACCTCCCTGGTTTCCAATTTTCACTTCATTTTGGGGGGAGAAAATACTTAAAATTTTATATGATATTTTAAAAGTTTTTTTTCTTCTTTTCTTAATCCAAAAGGATCATTGGCTTGTATGTTAGGGAAATGGAATTATGTTTGACAATCAACCTAACAATCTGACTATTTCTGAGTACATAAGTAGAACCAAACAATGTGCAAAGTTGGTCCCTCAGTTGGGCATTAGAAAGAGGTCCCAGGTGTCAATGATAGAGGCCATCAACTGGTTAACTGGTGCTTGTACTCATCTGAAAATTGTATTCATACAAACTGCCCCTTAGCACCAGCCTCCAGCACGAGGGGAAATTTTTCTTCTCTTCTTCTTGTATAATTTTCCAATTGTTTTGGTTGTGGTTTTTGCCTATAGGACTTTCTTTGATGTAAAAATTAACTTGATGTCACATTTATAAGGAAGATGAGAAGATAGGGATGTTGAGGCCACGACTTTGTCTCTGAGAATTCCATCTCTTCCTAGGAATGACCTGGGTAGGGATATACCCTAGGAAACTCTTCTTGGAAAAAAGGAGTCAAATACATTCATTTAGTGTTTTCTTCTCATCAAAGGTACAATCTAAACTTTTCCATGTTATTCAATATCTTCAATCTACGTAACTTTATTTCCAACCTTTTTTCCCCTGTGTTTGCTTTTTAAAAAATTATTTTTATTTATTTGAACATGCTAAGATATTTCTTGACTCTTTTTCTCTGCACATGCAACTCTGCATATGCATTTCTCCTCCTCTTCTTAAATACATCCAACTCTCCTGCTCTAATACCCATCTTAATTTCTCATCTGGTTATGGATCCTTCTTGAATTATCTCTCTATCCTCTTCCCTGAGAAGTGTTCATCTCTTCCTTTAGGCTATCACTGTACCTTTTATGCAAGTCTATTAAAACAGTCATCAGCCATAATCAAACAATTTATGTATAGTCTTCTCTCCCTTAATGACATCTGAGCTTCTTAAAGGTGAAAGCAGCAACTTTTTCATCTTTATATAGTCAATGCTAGAGAAAATTGTAATTACTCAATAAATGATTGATTAATGAATTAATTAATTAACACACCAGATACTGTCAGTAGCTGCTTTCATGAGTTTAGGTATATATGATGACCAAAATTTAACACATGTTAAATACTGATCAACCAAGGCAGTCAGAGATCCATGAGGTATGATTCAGAAACCAGCTGTTACAGAAATGTGGGTATTTATTCCAGGCTCAAGACCATCTTACTATATGTTTTCTATTTTGATTAATCATGATATCAGCCTCAATGCTATGAGAATTGGAATATCAATATCTGAAATCCCTTCCATTTGCAAGATTCTTGTTACAGTGTGGCTTAACATATGTATAGAAAGATAGATTCTGCATTTAATTGACTTCATATGATTTTCTCCCAAATTCCTAGGGGATATTAGGTCAGATGTAGCTATACTCATTTTACAGACCATGACATTTTGCTCAGGAAGTCAGTGTGTCAAGATTTGTCTCTACAGTCAATTACTGTTTGTTGTTCAGATTAACTGGGTCCTGGAATAAGCAGGACTAGCCTACCAGTAATTGGAATCATGGTCTGAAAATCAGCCCACCGTAGCCATATGAAGGTCATATACCCACAGCTGAATATTCAGCCCAATTATCTGAACAAGCTAAGATATCGAGCAGTTAAAGAGTCTTTTTTTTTTTTTAACTTCCTTATGAAGGTTTAAACCACTACATTATCAAATGAGGATTCTAACCGGGCATCTGAATCTATGTTTTCTCTCTTTGTCCATTGCACTCGTGCCATAGTGTTTGTTTCTTTGTTGTCATCTTACAGTTTGCTTTGGTTTTGTTTTTGTGTTCCATTCGCCTTGCTTTTTGGAAATGAAAAAATAGCTGTTGTTCCTACATGTTTATGGGGTGAAAAAAATTGAAGAAGGCCATCTTTACTATCACCTTCTGCCAATATTCTAGATAAGAATGAAAATTGAACAAATTTCCGGACAGTGGTAAGAGTGAGACTGTGCTTCCAAAAGAAAGGCTCAATTGCTCATTGAGCTGCTGGGCAGCAGCGGGGACTGTGAGGGTTGGGGAGCCTTGGTTGCTGAGAGCTATGGGGCGAGCAAACAGGCATTTGTGTGTGTGAGTTGCCTCGGTACTGGGAGGCATCTGAATGGATATGAGGTGATGTTCAACCCCATTGTGTTTATATGAATACACATTACCATTTCCCACAAGGAAGCTGATAACAGCACCATGATGCTTTGCTATAAAATCCATTGAACATTTTCCTGCATGTTTTACTCTCTTTAAAATGGCTCAAGAACAGGCATGGGAAGTGCCATTGCCCCTCTGTAGCATTCGCTTTCCCCAGATGAGAACCCGTTGGAACACACTGTAGGGGTGTTTCACTACAAAGTGCTTGGCATAGACAACTAGAGCAAATGAGGGATTTTCCTTTAAACCCAGCAGGTTTGAGGGTTGTGTGTGGTGGGGGTAGGGTGGCATTCATTGTTTAGCTTTTCTCTGTATTTCTATGTTAAAGCTTACAGGAGCAGATAAAGAGCAAGGGGATTTAATTATGCGTAAATGGAAGACAATGAAGAGTCCTTAGGAGTGTAATTAGCTGTGGATGTAGACTTGTGCATTCTTGTAGCTGCATTTTATTTGCATAGGAATAAAAAAAGTTCAGAAACACACAGGTTCAGAGCATGTTAAAAGACCTTTTGGCCACAGAGGCACCCTCAAAGGTTAGCACAGCATTCTGCAGATACCATGTGTTAGTACTGAAATCGGAAAAGAGAAGTGAAAATCTGCTCCCTTGATAACAACACCAATAACAATAGCGAACATTTATCCAATCAAAGAACCCCTTCTGTAGCAAGATAACAATATTTAAATATACTCAAAAATCGTTTTAAAAGAAAAAAGAAGAGAAAGCAAACTAAAATCTTTACTCTGTGGCTAGAATTCTGCTTGTAATTCTCTGTCTTCAACTTCTAAGCAGTCCAGGCATGGAATCTAGAAACACATTGATGCCGGTGGAAAGTAAGATCATGTCACTGGGATATGAGAAGTGAAAAACTACTATATTATGGTTGAAGTTCTGTATAACAAATATGTTCCTCTCTGTATATATTTTATTAAAGAAATATCAGTACATATTATGCTTGCTTAAGGTGATGGATTCCTGCAGCCTGGAAATTTCTTCTCTTTTCATAACCATTTTTGATAACCTGTCCTAATACTTAATAATAACCTTTCTCCTGTCAACAGTTATTGCTCAGTCGCCGTCACTTAAATCCCCCTTTTCTTTCCTCCTGGTTCATTTCCTTCTGATCTCTCTTTGGTGAAACTGGAGGACAGTTAAACTCTTTATTTTGCTTTATCATGAATCATTTTGTGTGTGTGTGATGGTTCTTCCCCACTCAGGACAGACCCTGTGGCAAGAGGTCCAGCCAACCTTTGTCTAGAACTTTCACTGTTAAAAAGGAGAAGAGAGGCTTGGTGAACTATGTCATTAAAAAACATTTAGGGGACAAATTATCAAGTTGGTTGAATACTGAAAATGATTCCTCAGCGACAAGGAAGACCATTAAGGATACTAAGAGAAGATATCAACCAATCAGAACTAAGAAGCAATGATGAAATAAACAGGAAGGAAGAAGTTTTAGATCAGGAATATTTGACCTGTATAAGCAGACCATACTGAGAAAAATCAAAGGAGAACTGGGGTTGGGAATGGGGGGATACAAAGGCAAAGGGGTACAGATGGGACCGGAGGAGCTAGAAAAATTGTGCAGGACTGTGTTTGAAGGTGGAAACAAATGACCATTTCAAACGTCATCTGAACTCTGTGCTGACCGGCAAACAGTAACACTTAACAAAGCTCTCTACATTGGGGGTCTGGGTGGCTCAGTTGGTTTATTGTCTGCCTTTGGCTCAGGTTATGATCCCAGGGTCCTGAGACTGAGCACCTCCCCACCCCCTGCCCCCCGGGGCTCCCCATTCATCCAGGAGTCTGCTTCTCCCCCCACCCTGCCTCTGCTCATGCTCATGCTCTCTCTCTCTCTCTCTCTCTCTCTCCCTCTCTCTCTCATACTCTCTTACTTGCTCCCACGTGCTCTCTTTCTCAAATAAATAAAATCTTAAAAAGAAAGAAAGCTAACTCTCTACCCTTTAGGTGGTTTTTGGCTACTCACAAAGGACAACTTTGCCCTCTTACACCTATCACCATTGTTCCACGTGACTCTAAAAGACTCACGGATCATCCCCATATGTACAGGCCATTACCAGAACCCAGGTCCCCTTTCTTTTCTTTGAGATGTTCATCATTAGCGAATGTTCTCCCTATTCAGTAAGCAAAATAAGATCATTTCCTTCACTGTCTGGTGCCTTTTGTCTTTCAAGCAGCAAGATACATACATTTCTTCCAAAGGCACCAGTTGAATCTACAAAGATTTATTCCCCAGCGGTATTGCCATTCAGGAAATGATAATGTCCAAGTTTTAAAAGGGGAAAGAGAAAGAGTAAGAGTAATTTAGGACCATTAAAATCTCCATCTTCTCTGATAGAGGTTTCTTCTAACTTAAGAGACCCAAGTGTTACAGGGCCAGGTGAACTGCTTGGTTTGGGTCCTTACTGCAAATCTCTACAGGATGGATATGAGTGAGTAACAGGGGAAAAGAGAAGGTTCTCAGCATGAAGGATTGTACAGTCTAATGTGAATGTCTTTCTTCTCTCCTCCTCCTGGTCCTCCAGAGTTCACGTTGGGGTCATGACTGCCAGTATGAAAGTGGACTTAGTAGCAACTAAAGCTCACTCTTTTTCTGGAGATGGGGCAAATGCAATCACTTTCACATTCAACCACTAGGACTTCAACCCTGAGAGCACCCTACTGAGTTCCCAGCACCTCACCTTGGGATGCATATGCACTTCAAGGAGCCCCAGCTACAGAGAATGGTATATTCAACTAATCAGCTTCATCAGATTCTGTGTTCTATCACTAATTTACTATATAAGCTGATTTTTAAATAGGTAATATATATGCACTCAAGACAGACTTGCAAATATGTAAAACCGTATACAGTTAAAATTAAGTTTCTCTTCCACTCCTGACTACTGGTCCTTATTCCACTCCCCAGAGGCAAACACGGTTGCCAAATGTATTATATTAAGTGTTTTAAGCATTTAGGTAAGTGTGTGTGTATGTGAGATAGACAGAGAGAAAAATGCTAGGTATGGACATCATATATATGTTATATATAGTTTATTATTCCTATATTTATATATGCTGCCTGTGATACATTTTGTGAGGAAACACTACATATCAAACTATCCTTTCGTTGTGTACTTTGCTCTTTTAATTTACTAACCAGTATGCATTAAAGATCCTTTCAGATCCATATATAAAGAGCTGCCCCATTATTTTTAATAGCTGCAAAAATCCATCAGATTATGTGCCATAATGTATTTAAGCCTTCCCCAATTGATGGTCACACAGGTTGTTTCTGGTCTTTTCAAACATAAAAAACAGTGCCTGGAATTTTCTTGTTCACACCTAGTTCTTGAGTGTTTGCCTGTATATCTGTAGGATAAATATCTTGTGAATGAATTTCCAAGCCTAAGAGTAAATGCATTTGTATTTATGACAGGTACTGCTCAATTGCCTTACACAGGTGCTGCACAAATCTTCACTCCTGCCCTGTTTCTTCCCATCCAAAATGACACACTGTGGAATCAGCTTTGTAGTCAGAGTATACAAATAATTAAAATGTTATTTCTTTGCATACAAAATTTTATTTCTCTTGTTTTCAATAATTACCTTTTCTAAGGGCTATGTCACCCTCTTAAACGGGCAGTGATGATCTTCAATGCCAGAATATCCCTCTTGGTCCCTTCTCTCACTCTCCAGCCCTAGCAGATAGCCCAATACAGACAAGGTACTCGAAACATTTCCATTGATTCATTGACCTTATCCCAAGCATTGAATAGGTATGCTAATCACTTGACTCATTGTGCCAGATTTCTTTCCTTCTCAGTTTCCAAGGTGGCCTCATTAGGAGTAAGAACAGGAAATGGCTCTCACCTCCCTGTCTGTGCTATTGATATTTAATGAGGAGTGTTTAGGTGGAGGATAAATATAAACTCGGTTTCACACGTCAATGGAATGAAGAAGAATGCATGTAAATGAACTTTTTGACAGGAGGTAGGACTAGAGTTTCTTTGCCCAGGAATACTTCATTTGTGAAGCATGTTTTCCCCCAGGAGAGTAAAACAAGATTTGATTCAGCTTTTTTCCTAAATTAAATTAAACAGAATGGCCATATGATCCCCAAGGGGAGACATACTTCACATTCTGATGGGATGATGGCTTACTCCAAAGCAAGTAACTTCTGAATAAATTCGAACTGCCTCTGATGAGGGATGGGGGAGGAAATGTATTGATGTGCTGGTCTAATGAGCAATATTATTAAAAACCCATTCCAAAGATCATGATGTGTTCATGGCAGGTAGTAGAGTATAATGATCAGCCGAGAAGAGTGTTAACTGCAGGTAAATGTTGCTGGTGTTTGTTTGCCTTTCTTCATCATTTGCCTACACCCTCTGGGGACTAAATAATAGGTTTGGGAGAAGAATTCTTATTTTTAATCATAAATCTACTCAAATGACATTTCCTCCATTTCTTAGTCAACACTGGTTTTTAATTTAGCAAGTCAGTTAAGAGAGTGAAACTGAAGAGACCTCACGATAAAAAGCTGTTGCAGTTTTTTTTTTCCCCCATTGCTCTTTTTCCTGCTTCCATTCTTGCTAGGATCTGGACCCCCACATTACACCTGCCCTCATGTATGTCCTCATGTAAAGGTCAAAGAGTTAATGATTTCTTTGGAGTCTTCCAGCACAGTAGATAACATCTAAGCAGTGACCAGTTAAGGTCATCACGAGTGTTCTCCAAGACCACTGACTGCAAACACCTTGACCTCAAGAGCCTTGGCTCCAGGGCATATGTCACTGATGGAGGACCTGATGGAGGACCTGAGCACTTGTTCTAGATGCCTGAGAGGACACATACGCCAGACCACCATCCTCAGTAAAAACATCAAGACTCATGCTCCTTTTCTGTTTCGAGTCTCCCAGATATTCCGTCTGTATCTGCTCTATCTGTGCCTTCAATAAACTCTACTCTTACGTTCTCTCAGATCATATTTGATTTCCATCCTGCAGGAAGCCAAGGACTCTCTTGGCGGGTCCTGGAGGGATCCCTTCTGGGTCCTTGGACCCGGCCTGCCTGTATCAAATTAGATCTTGTTCTGTTGACATTCGGGTATTTTTCACTTCCAACCATGTATTGCAACTTTGTATAGTACTCATAAAGAATTTATAGAATGTTTATTAAGTGACTAGACCTGGGTTATTTACTATAAAAGCACAAGGTAAAAATAAAGATAATTTCTAGACCAAAAAACAAAGGAAGAAAGAAAGAAAGAAACCAAGAAGGATCATCATGTATACTGATGAAACAAGTATGAGCTTTATAAGGCAATAAATAAAGTACCCACCTTTTCCAACCAGTTCCAAGTCCTGACTTCCTTGCTTCTAACCTTGATGATCCCATTTACCAAGGCAGAATATAATGGAATCACATGCATGTGAGTTCCTATTCTACCTCCTGCACTTACTGTGTGGCCTCCAGCAAGCTCATTCACTTCTTTGAGACTTGCCTTTCCTTTGTTTATATTTCTAGATAATTAAGAGAGATTTTTCTCCCAGATCTGTTACAAAGATTAGAAATAATGCATGCAAATCGGCCAGCACATAGTAGGTACGCTGGAGATTTCAGACTTTGGAATCATTGCTTGGAATCTCCAGTCCTTTATGCACCCCCAGTTAATCACTTAGGGTTTATTTTCTCTTTGGCTCCCATTATCTTTTTCTTCCTTGGAACCCCTGTGGCCAGTACCCTAGTTAGGCTCATGCAGGTGGTCTGTGTTTTTTTTTCCCCCATGCCCACTCTGTCCACTGGAGCTGAAATCATCTTCCTCAAGCCCTGTTTTCTAAATGACACAGTCCTGGCTTCCATTTCCTACTTAAAAAAAGTAAACTCCAAAACATCAAGACAGTATGGTACTGGCACAAAAACAGACACATAGATCAATGGAACAGAATAGAGAGCCCAGAAATAGACCCTCAACTCTATGGTCAACTAATCTTCGATAAAGCAGGAAAGAATGTCCAATGGAAAAAAGACAGCCTCTTCAATAAATGGTGTTGGGAAAATTG